>JAZAYU010001275.1:0-64624 GCA_038501625.1 Corbicula japonica | reverse complement strand
CTTAGAAAAGTTGTTAAATGTATTATCACTTTGTTAGTCAATATCTGAATTAATGTAAACAGAAAATGTTCTCCCGTTCAATGTGGATTTAATTGTGGAATTACATTTTAAATTGTTATAGTACCTCTTTAAATTACATTTGTGAATAAAAGGATACGATCTTCGTCTTCCGTCGTCCAATTTAATTGGTGAAAAAATATTGTACTTTCGAAAAATAGGGTATTTTATTTAATTTTAAATTGGTTATAAATAATTTAATTGTTTTTAAATTAGTACTGTAACAATGAACACGGAAGACCTGTCATATTCCAAAAGAAAAAAAATTGATTGCTGCAGATGTTAAATGATTTTATTTTATGTGGTATTTGGACAGAAGACGAAGAAGATAGCCTTAGAAGTGTACGATTATTTCTTATTTAATTTTATGCCATAATGAAATCTGTAGAAAAAAATGTACATCATTTAATATCAAGGAAGTAATGCCCCAGTACGAAGGTTTATAATTAGAAAAGTTGTTAAGTTTATTATTTATGTTTTGTTGCAATGTTCTTTGTGCCGTGTGGCAACTGTACAAAGTCTCCCCGTACATTCAGTCAGTGCTGTTACATGTATCAGTTAGGTTCTTTGAAGGTTGTTGAGCACGATACTTAATTAAATTACTGTTGCTTTAATATTTCAGCCAGTTTAAAGATTGATGGTTTCAATATTCCAGCTAATATAGATTTGATATTGTTCAATCATCCCAAATGATATACTTCCTGCTTTTTAAATTTTGCCTTTGGCGTTGTCTGTTATATTCAGGATTTATAGACTCTGATCCCCCGTCAAAATTCTATTCTGATTAGTTCGGCCCATTGTTTTCTCTTAAAGGGCAAACCAATTCTTTTATCTTTTATATGCCGCTGACAATGGAATGGTAATTATCTGAAAATACTGCATTGAAGGTTTCATGTTCACCGTCATTTGCATACCATTTTTTCGGAATGGACCAAAACTGTACTGTTTATTGGTGTTAACATCAAAAGACAATCACGTGTTCATTGTTTCATTTATGACCTTCACATTATTTTAAAGACTCTGGTAGACACGCTATGCGTTCACGGTTGATCTCTCTTTCTATATCAAGTTAAGAAATTGGAAGAGGAAGCCGATGAAATCGTTATAAGAACTCATCCTCTTTATGAAGTTGCACGCGTTATTCGGCGTTACACTCTTCTCTGACTTTTCCCAGACCACACATTGACTTGAAATCGGACCAAATGCATTGTCTGTTAATTTCTTTTTAAATAAAGGAATAGATTTTATTGAGATTCCAAGTATATTTAAAGACGGTTGAATTGGTTGTACCTAATTATATTAAGAACACTGAAACACCTATCGTTTGTTAAAAATACAACAGGCCATCTAGAAATACAATTTTCATTTACAATAATCTGATTTATAGATTGTTAAAAATACATCTAGCTTGTTTAAACTACACCTTAATCATGTGATTGCTCAAAGTTTACTCCAAATTTTGCTATCATCCTTCTGGTCATATCGTTACATGGGACGCCAATGTTCTAAAAATTAGAAACAATAATAAGATCAATAAGTGTTGGGTTGACATTTCAAACAATCTAGCCACACTAAAAATATTTGTATTCAACTATATGAAATAGAATTCCATCGGACATTGACTTTAATACCTGTCGCGCAGAAATTGCGTAGTCGTTTAACTCGTTTTGCACTAAGTAAACGAGAACATGCTGAGCCCAATGCTCTTTCTTATTGGCAAAAAATCAAACAAATAAATTCAAAATGATGACACTAGTATATCTTTTTATAAACGATACATAGTTTTATTACCACCACAACCTCGTTAAACGTTCGTAATTTGAAAAAGGGAATTCAAGACTTTCACAACATATTTGTTTTAACACCTGCTGATAACGCTTCAAATTAAGTAATTATAGTGTAACGTATACAATATAATATTCAAACTGAACAGCTTAAGTGTACTAATGCTTACACATGGACTTGACACTCTACATATTGCAAAATTTATCATCAGTGTTGAGCCAAAACAATATAAACTTGGTTACCTGAAATGCGCAAAATACCTTATAAAGCATGATTTATCGCCAGCTACAGTTCCTGCACAACTATTAAATTATCTGTACTCTTAACATGTTGCCTTACAGCCATAAAGGAGCATGTAATAAAGTATTGCGAAAAGACTATGAAAACCACTGGCAAAATCAGTTTTTATATTTTATAAACTCAAGTGACGTTTCAAAAAATATTAAATCAAATTATTTCTAGGCGTTCTGCTTGTCAACTTATGATTTTTTCCACTTTGCACACCTTACTCCCTCATAATCGTATAAGTCTTTAGAGACTAGATTACCAGTCGCATTGTTAAAACGTTTTCAAGAAAAAATAAAACATTGATCGCTTGTAATGAACACAGAGCACAGCATTTTTTACAGATGGTTCTTAATATCTTAATGGTTTCTTAATATACTTTATGGGCTTCTCAAGACCTAATTGAGCCGCTAACTTTCTTACTGAATAATATTTATGTTAAATTTGGTACCTCTATTCATGAACAAGTATTAGGCATCCCAACGCGTACTAATTGTACACTCATGTGTCTGGTCTGTTTTATACAGTTATTTAAGAGACTGTGTTATCTCTTTGCACTGAACATCAAGATGGCATTATCACAGCCTTTACCAACATTTAGAGGTAACGTGATGATTTGTTGAATATAGAATATAATCATTTCTGGTGAATAAAAATCATCCTAATTAGCTAAAACTTAATAAAGCGAACACTTCCGAAAAAGCAAACGTTCTTGGTATATTTTTTTCCATTCAAAATGGTTACAGCTTTACTAAAATTTATGATAAAAGATATGGTATTAATTTTAATATAATAAATTTTCCATATTTAGATGGCGAAGTTCCTTTTGCTACTTCTTACGGTTTTTTTTATCTCACAGCTTATTTGCTTTTCTATAGCTTCCTATGATGTTTATTGATAGACACATTTCAACCAATTCCGGTTAATTTAATCAGTTCCGAATGTAAATCGGGGTATATCTTTGAATGTGTTTTTGAATGTGATATTTGACAGCTATGTAAAGGTTTTGGCAAATCGAATACATTTTCAAATGCTGTCTGCCTTAGAGTTCAAAATTCTTTTGAAAATAATGTGTAATAAATAAAATAACATAACTATGCAATAACAAAGTTAATTTTATTAAAGTATTACAAAAAGCAGTAAAACATTGATGATATATCAAGTTCAATTGCACAGCCTTTAGGTAGTGCATCTGAAACAACCTTAAAGTCATTTTTGCATGGGGTAGAAATGATAAAATCACATAATCTCATAACACCGCACATCACTATATGGAGCTGGCCATGGTGGGTTGCTAGATACTGGTGAGACAGTAACCTCTAGGAACACTTTACCATCTTCGTCTTGCTTTTAGTGTCTCTTTTCATCAGTTATATCGTACTTCCCATTTTATCCTTTTATCCAACTCTGGAATTATTATATTGTATATTACCTTTTTTCGTTTTGGGGACACTTAAGTTTAGTTTTTGCTATGACTGTCACGCTTAACTGCACTACGCGTTGCCAAATTTTGCACATGAGCATCTGCAATAGTCTTTGCCGATGCTGCGCTTGACCAGTAGTAAACAATAAATCTAAGGTTTGAGTTCACAAATTTTCAGTTCGAATGATATTAATTGCGATTTAATAAAAAAAAATTCACTCTTGCTACTGAAATATTTATATTATATGGAAAAAAAAGTTAACAGGAACTGGTTCATAACCGGAACTACTTGACAAACTGTACGACCTTTATATTTTTTAGTAAATCTAACTTCATTTTCGAGATTAAATTCCTTACGGAATGTCAGTGTATACATTTCGGAGAGTGCTGATGGATTTATGTACTCAAAACATGGATGATTGCCGATTGAATGCCTGCGCCTAGGCCATTTTGGTTTACAAAAACTAAAATGACTCTGTTGCTGGTGTTAAATTGCAACTTAAAAAGTTCATTTCCCAATCATTAACCTTTCGTTCCATCTTTATCTTTCCTTAGGAACAGTATCAAACACTTTTAATGTCTAAATATATAGTGCCCACTGACAAAAACCTCCCCATAAGTCCTAGTCAAACTTTGAGATCTAGATCAAGTGTTTTCGACTTAAAGACGAAAACAACAACTTGGTTATTTCAGACGTTCTGTTGTTGTTTTTTTGTGCATGAATGTACCAGTCGGCTACAGATATGTGATGTAATGTTTAATGGTGAACCTATAAAAGCACTGACTTCAAGAGTTTGGGGAGATTAAATGTAAGTAATTTTTTAAACAATAAGGTATGCAAACTATGAAATTAATTTGTATCATCATTATAGCCTTGGGTGTTTAAATTCAATTACTTCATTGTGCATGTGCAGCAATTTTTCGAAACAATTAAGTAGTTTAATAAAGACTGTCCGGACTTAATGACCACTCACTGCCGACAGCCTTACAAAGGCTGAAAAGTTTGATCGAAGTATTTTTTTTAATTTGACAAGCATTACATTTTTACCCATATCGAGGGTTCAAAATCTATGATTTTCAAAAGAACCCAGCCATTGACACTTGTTACTCCGTTTCTGTTCTACTGGCTTCACTGAATAAACCGAATAACTCGTGAACGCTGTGCCAGCACAATTCCTATCTGTAAAACGTTTCAGTTTATTCTCAAATCCAGTTCGATATTAGCTTTAGATCTAGGATAACTATGCTTTTATTGAACTAGAAACACAGCTTTAACAGTACTGTTAGAATAATATATTGCATAATTATGTTTCGTTAAAAAATCCACATTATTTTTTTTTCTAAAATTTTCACTTCCATGTTTGTTATAATTCGTTGTTGTTGTTGTTGTTGTTGTGTATGTGGTCGTTGTTGTTGCTGGTGTTGACAGGAGTTGTCTTCAATCAGGCGGTTCCTAACTTTGAAAGTGCTATCAAACATGTGTTGAATTATTAAGGTTAAATTATATTTCTATTCATATTGCGAGGAACCTGTGCACCTTGCACGATAAAAAAACGATAGATAAGAGGAAGCACGATGCATGATAGACGATAAACGATCACACGATGTATGCAAATTTTGTAACCTTATACATTCACAGTACTGTATCCCAATGTCTTTTATAAAATTTGATATTAAGCGATTTTTATGAAATGAGAAATGAATGCCGAAACACTTTTTGTATTTTTTTGGTTTTGGCAACGAGTGGGTTTTGAAATTCCGATGAGTTCTACATGTCTGAAAAGGCATGCATTGTGTATTTATCTACTCTATACCCTTATTCAGCCCTTAAAAAGGAAATGTTAGCATATTCACCTTTTATTAACATTGGTCGATGTGCTTGATACAATACATGCTGTGAACGTTGACAGAAACATTAAGTATAATGCCAGATTTATAACATAAAAAATAAATCCAGCACGACCCCATTTGTATCGAACTAGCCCGACAACCAGCGGATGTTCTAAGAGTGCTTGGTATTGTGCCCTTTTTTTCTTGGATGCAGCTCTTTTTTTCTTCAACTAAAAAAAAAACCCACATCGTTTTAATAATAATTTTAAATATTTTTCCCAAGTTCCTTCTCGATATTTAACATTTAATGGATTTAATTTGCAGTCGCTAATGTGATCAAATGTTCTATTCGTACTCATTAAACAAATAAAATAACACACAGTTATTGAATTATTAACAATTTTAAATATATATTCACTATCCTTTATCATGTCAAGTAACACGCTAACAGTAAAGATGGCTAGACGGATGGATCATAAATATATGAAACTATTATTGTAACTGAAATAATATCTTATTGCGTTTTTTTTTTTTTTACAAAACTAGCATCCCTTGCGGCGAAATTTATGAAACAAAAATATAATTGAGCGACTGTATGCTCAATGTCAAGAAACAATTTATGCTTCACTATTTAAATGAAGTTTCTAATTAAAGCATTATAATATATACCTCAAAAATATTAAAACTAAAGAGTTTGATATACGCAAATGTGCTTGTTACGCACATTTGCACTAATCTTATGTCGACGAACGGTACGGGTTCGATCCTATAAGTGTAAAATGATGTTCAACATTAACTCTTTTTGTTCGTGTTTTTACGCTGGCTTCTTTTTTATACAAAAGATGTGGACCTTAATGTACATTGGAAAAGCTACTTCAATAAGACAGATATGTTTCGGTTTATGTCAAAACTAAGGTAAGCTGTGGGAAAAGTTCCTCTGTTTAAACTAGGCATCCTATTTGAATCTTATGGTGTCATATTTTTTCCGCAGGTTCCATTTTACAGCTAATGTTGCTTGTAATTAAAATCATACGAGAGCTTAATATGATAATCTTTCATATAACACTGGTTAAAAACAGACACATTTTTACATTTCAAAAAGGTGAAGTATGCATATCAGGAACGGCCACATCCAGCAGACACAGCCTCTCCATACAGCCAAAAAGTAGAGAGGAGAAGAGAGCATGGTTATATAATAATCAGTTTCAAAATAGACGCCACAAACAATAAAAGAATGTAAGAACCCGATAGGTTACCGCCATGGAACGATAACTGGCAAAATAAAAGTTATCTTAAACCAAATATGCCAGACATACACTAGAAAGAGTTTGTCTTGTTAAATGCCAATTCATTTAAATTAAACAAAAACACGGTAATGCCTTCGTATTACTATGTTACACGCGTATGAAACGTATCACTTTGCGCACTTAGCACATCGAGAAAAATTATAACTAGAAGTTTTATCCAGACTTTGTGTTTCCATGTTAGCAATTTTTTCAAATGAAGACGAAGTCAACATCAATTATGCTCTAAATATGCAACAAAATATATACTTTTTAAACTGTTTTTATGAACTGTGTCTGTTCTATGCATGGTTAGGATTTGTAAGGCTTGTGGGTAATCCTTTATATCCTTGATATTTTATTGTTTGAACTGTAAGCATAATCATTAAGTTTACGTGTAGCTTATAAGGCACGTAGGAGCGATACGTTTTTGTTTTATGTTTTAGTAATTTCGAGTTTTGAAGAGATTTAGATCAGGGATGTTTGCTTGTGTTTCTGAGTTGCTTGCCTTCATAAGTTTCAGTTCATCTGTACATAATACGTTTACACAAAATGGAAAGTACATGTATATTAAACAAGCTGTCAATGTATTCCGATGTATTTTGAAAAGCTGTACAATCTCATCTTGAAAACATAATGTTGTTTTCATAGCAGTATAAAAAACGACTAAGCTGGAATGCACAATTATAACCCAATGTTATGCTTATTACTTGATTATAACAAGGCATTCTGATGGACAGAAATATTTTCTACTAAATAATGAAATGTTGAAAAAATATTGATGCGTAAAAGAACATGTAAAGCAAAATGTGTTCAATTTATTTATTTTTTTTATACTGGGCTTATATTTAACTATTAAGAAAGAACAATTCATGTTAGTGAACGATCTGTATATATATATATATATATATATATATATATATATATATATATATATATATATGGTAAGTTACGGGTCTTACTTCGATATTATACCTATATGTGTGGTTCTATAAAGGTTACGGGGTATATATGGTACCCCGCTAATTAAATGTCATTTCTATGCACTATCTGACCTTGTAAGTACTATAAGCTGTAATATAAAAATTTGGTTTATGATAAAAAAAAATTTCGGGTTTTTTTTATAGACCGAAAATAAATTTCGATAATAAACCGTGTTACGGGAATAAAGTTTATCGTACTTAAGAAGTCCGAATATGCATAGAAATGGCATTGAAAATTACGGGGTACCATATATACCCCATTACTTTATAGCACCTCACATAAAGGTGTAATATCGAAATTAGACCCGTAACTTACCACATTTCTTAGTATATATATATATATATATATATATATATATATATATATATGCCATACCTTGTTTGGCTTGCCGCTGAATGTTGCTGAAACCTTTGACCTCTACTTGGGACCTTGTTCTTGAGCAATACGTTTGGAAAAAAATGCTTTGTACATTGTCTCAATGAGTAGAATAATTGACTAAATTTTCATGAAATTCATTGAAGGGGTTTAACTGTTATGAAGCGGACATAAAATACATGACTCAAACTTGACTTCTATTTGTGACCTTGGCCTTTAATCAGCACGGCTAAAACGTAGGTTCTGCACATCTTGTTAATGAAATTAATATTTGATTCAAGTTAAACATATTAATTCACTAGTTCAGAAGGTTTGAAGCGATAACGAAATATATGATTTAATCTGACCACCATATATGACCTTAACTTTAAGTCAGCGTGACTGAAACATAGGTTCTGCACATCGTATCACTGAGGTAAATATGTGACCGTCGTTTCATTTAATTCCATCCAACGGTTAATAATCTAAGATGCGGACACAAAATACACTGTTTAAACTTTTGAACACCACCGAGTAGGCCAAGTTGGAGATACGTTCTGCACATTGTCTTGATTAAGTAAACGTTTGTTCCAAGTTTCATTCCAGGCGTTAATAAGTTATGGTGTGGAGCGGACAAAAAGAACTTGGTCAAACCTTTGAATGCAACTAGTGACCTTGACATTAAGCAAGTCAGGTTGGCACATATGTTCTACACATCGTCTTGATAGATTGATAATTAGACCAAAATATTATGAAATTCTTTCTTCATGGTGTTAGAAGTAATGGACACGAAATACATGGTTCAAACCTGGAAAAAACGCTGGTGACATTGACCTTGAGCCAGTCAGGTTGAAACATTAATTCCACACATTGTCTTGACGGGGTAAACATTTCACCAAAGTTTCATAAAATCCCTTCAACGGGTTTACAAGTAATGGAGCTGACAAAAAATTCATGTTTCAAAAATGGTGACCTTGACTTTGAGGCGGCCTGGTTGGATGGGTCTGCACATCGTTTTGAAGGGATGAATATTTAATTAAAGTGTCATGAAATTCCTTCTAGGGGGTTAGAAGTTATGTTGCGGACACATCTTACGCAGCGGGGATAAAGAAGGGTACCAGATCTAACATAAATATAATCCACTAATTTAAAAGGGAGCGATTCGATTAGGTCTTGACAAGTCTTTGAAAGTTTGATTATCATAAGAACCATCTATGAAAATAAACTCTATGTTCATTACAAGCAATAAAGGTTTTATTTTCTTATGGAAACGTGTTTTCAATGAGACTTGTGACCTTGTCTCCTATTAAATTTTTAGAATGTAAAATGTACAATGTTAGTATGTTATTAGAGACAATTAATTTGAACAAGTAAATCTAGCCTCGTGTTCTCAAAACAATTTAGCACAGTTTCGCTTTTTTTTCGTCAATTTATTTTAAATATCAATAATATTATGACAATCAACTAATGCAATGATAAACATGTGCTTTTCTTGTAAAAACCTGATTGTATAAGGTCTTTTTTCTAATGATTTGTAAAATTAAACTGCAAGTGGTTGTTTTTACCAGGTTTATGGCGTCCGATGTGATGCGATGTTTAACCGGATGTCGCCAAACATCTATTTTGGTATATTAAGACTCCGGTGACGTTTCAAAAAAGCTTAAATCAAATAATTTTATTACGTCCTCTTTGTCTACTTATGATTTTTCCACATACAATCAGAAACAAGCTCTTCAGTCTCACTGAAAAAAAACTTTTGCAAGAGAACTTTTACAGTCAAACCTATCTACAAAGACCACTCAGGGGAGAACCCAAAAGTGGTCTTAACACGCAGGTGGTCTTTGTTCACAGGTAAATTTGTTCTTTAAATCAGTCTGTGGGACAAACCTAGTGTGGTCTTTCTACATAGCGGGTCTTAGTTAACAGGTCGTCTTTAACACAGGTTCGACTGTATAGCTTTTTATGAATTATGAATAAAGGGCTTTTTACAGACAATTATTATGATCATTATACTTTATAAACTTATCTATCTTTCTTCCAATAATGTCAAACCCGTGGTGGGGACCTAGATATGTGCGCGTCAAGCTGCAAAGAATGTTAGTAAGAGGTAAGCTAGAAAAAAGATTTAAAAATTACAAGCTGATACATGATTGTGGAGATATAGGTTAGATTAAAAGTAAAAGACATTTGCATACTTGTTTATGAAGAGATATGTTCAATCTGCCATACTGCCTGACTGAACAGCTCAACGGTAGTACAAACTGGGATATCTGTTGGTAGAATTTTCCAAGGAACGAAAGTGCGGGGGAAGAAGGAGAATTTATAGTAGTTAGTGTGGACATTTATAAGTCTATATGCAGAAGAGTGGTAGCGGCGTGACTTTCTTGTCAAGGGGATCAGATAATCATGGACTGGAAGGGCTATAAGGTTGTGGATGATTTTATATATCAGAATGAGTACTCTCTATGCGCCTTTGGTCTAGTTTTCGCCATTTTAGGGATTGTAGCACTTCTGTGACGCTTTATGTTTGACCATTGTCATATTTTGCCCACAGTGTGGCTCTGTGCTCTACATATTCAAATTGTGCAACCCTTATTGCTGACCTGTTTTATACAGCTATGAAAGAGTCTTTATGTTATATTTTTCATTCGAACTCTTAGATGACATGATTAAAGCCTTTAACAACACATCGAGATATCTTGTTATTATAGATAATTTACACTTTTTTTTAAATCTTAAATCAACTTTATGAACCATTTTAATAAAGCAAACAATTCAGAAAAGCAAGCGAACTTACTCGATCTGAGATCTATTTTTCCTTTGAAAATGATTTCGAACTAACATATACGATAATAGAAACGATTAAAATATACGATAAAAGAAAATATTTTGATTAAAATGGTGTATATTTTTCATTTCAAGACGGTAATATCGCAATTGCAACATCTTATGGGTTAATATTCCATAGCTGGTTCGCATTACCAGCAGTCATTTAAGATTTAGATGAAATTAGTTTTGCCATAACAGAAAATTGTTTTTAAAATGGGGTGTCCTTTTTAGAAATAAGGAAACACGTTTTGCAAGTTGTATCATATGAAATCTAAACCCAATTTATTATCTATAAAACATTAAATGATTGCCCAGTTTTTTCTCATCTATATGGCCTATACGTTTAAAGGAAGTATGGACGATTGATTTAGAAAATGTGCAGAACATTCTATTATTATTATTATTATTATTATTATTATTATTATTATTATTATTATTATTATTATTATTATAAGAACAGTAAATAAATTGGCATTATCATAAAAATATTTATAACAGAATAAACGTCTTGTTCATATAAACAATGTATGCTGTAGAACTGTTTTTACGTACCAAATAAATAAGAGGATGATCCTCTTCTTTCCCTGGAACAGCAGGTTCTGAAGCACCGTTAAGAAAATCATTGACTTTTCATTATCCTGGCAATTGAATTATGTCTTCTGCGGTCTTTTAGCAATATCATTTAATAATTATAGAGAATGTTTACGAATAGTACGAAAAGGAAATTAAATGTGTTACCAGGAGCGCATTCAGAAATCGACAGATACGTCGTAAATTGAAAATATCCTAAATAAATAGTCGTATATATACACATGTGTCAGAGATAATCGAATCGTGTGTTTATTGTGTTTAAGTTTGGTTGTTATTGACAAAACGGAGATTTTTGGCTAATATCTGTTATTGCAAAAATGTAAAATACTACAATTTATTAAAAAGACTACTGGCAGTAAACAACATACTTGATGTTTATTTCAAAATGCTTTCTTAAATATTTTAGCGAAATAACTTTGTGACATTAAAGTCCTGAATATAGTAAACTATTACTGAAGTAACAATTCATTCTTCAACATTCGAAAAGATTCTCACAAGAAGGAATCATGCAATGTTGAAATATTGAGACACATTCAAAACAAACAACACATGTGTCCAACAATAAAGTAACATTGTATTTACGTCACAAAATGTATGATAATTGGGGCGCGCCACGGGAAAAGGTACCTTCGGTCATATTTTGTGACAATTTAGTTGTTACTATATTTAGAAAGAACTTACAACTACCTATAAATTTCTCATAACTATCACGTGCTTTTCTTTCACATTTTGACAATAAAATAATATTTTTAACGCGAAATGCATAATAATCAATGTCGTCTGCTCAACTTAATGACGTCATTTCAAAGATTGACGTCAACTGTCCGAATGTACCTTTTCTCGTGACGCGCCCCATATTATGAAAAACTGCTTGCTACATTTAAGCATCTGAATCTTTAATAAAAATAATGGAGAATTTTGCTTTGACCCACAAGGCCTACTTTGTAGCAACCATAATATATTTAGCTTTTTTATTTAACATTCTTTCAAGTATTTGAACCATTTAAGTTTTCTAAAATCATTACGTGTTTTTCAAATGATATATCACTTTCAACATCTAAATACGCTCATAACTTCATTGCATTAACATGAATGCCCCTATCATATCATGAGGATAATAAATTATTAGAAATGATATAATTTACCTTTTATGTCGATTAAGGTCAGAACTTACAGGCCGGTAAATTTGTCACAATTGGATAATTATATATATTTTACTATTAAAAAGATTCGGACATAGAAACCCTCTTAGTTGAGACTTTATGATAACTATTTAAGTTGAAAAAAAATTTTGCCTGAAAGTAGGACAAACATTTGCATTTAATCTCATTGCATATGTTCTGATCTTAATACACTGATTTCTCGGAACCTGACAAAAATTGGAATGCCACAGGGCGCTGTATTCGTTTTGATTTAGAGAAACGATTAGCCAATAACAACTAATTGAAAAACGCATGCAATTGATTTGATTAGCATGATAACTTTTTGACTGCAAACATTTCACTTGGCACTGTTTATTTCGGTAAGAAGTGTTGATATGTCAAATTTTTACTAAAGGTTTCTGCTAAAAACTCGCCAATTGGCTTACATAAAAGTGTAGCTAGGTGCTCTTTTTTTTATTTGCACATAGGAAAAAAGGCTTGGATTTAAATCGAAGCGCCACTTGGAGCTGTAAAGCCACTTGGCTCAGAGTAAGTTTCACCTGGAATGAATGTTGGAATTAAATGTTTTATGGAAGACTAGCCACTGGGGTTTGAAAGGGATTGCTGCATTGGTTGGGTTGTGTTTTTAAATGTAAGCAAGAATGTGATTAATAAGAAAACTGGCAGCTAACTTTTTTATCAAATGTATTTTTGTGCTGCAATACACAAATTTATGCGACTGAATACTAGCTAACTGTTTTACATTTAAGTGCCGCTATAAGATTGTATTAAACTCGTTGGAGGCAATTTGAAAGAAGACGTGAGAATATTAGCTAAGGACCGACTTACTAAATTTGTATAGTCGAATTTGAGCAACCAAACCATCGGCTATATTGATTAAAATTGGAAGTTGGCTTTGTTTTTCAAAATGTTTCCATAGCTATCAAATTCTCTTTGTATTGATCCAAACATCATTCGTGCTAAGTTTCATGCTTTGACATGTATCACAATGTGCAGTATTTTGTCATTTTTGCCGTTAGCCGCTCTACTAAAACAAGTTTATGTAATTGTGAAATTTATTTATAACGCTCTGATAAATTCGCACATTGAATGTTTGTTTACTTTAACTCCGGCACTAGATACATTTTAAATATGAAGCTTAAGCGCTAAAGACAGTTCATTCTTAATAAATACAAAAGTGAAATATGCCTCTTAAGAATAACCACGTTCACGAAAAAATGTCAACAAACTTATTGAAGACCCATTTAATTAATAATTAAAAACAAAAATAGCCGTAAAAAGTCTCCCCATACATAAAGTCAGTACTGTTTTCAGTAAAATAACCCGTTACCGATGTCATGCAGTGATTGTTACGTATATCAGGGATATCCGATCAACCTTTTTGGGGGTTCTCCCGGTTAGCTCAATTGGTTGCGTCGCAGGAATTGCAGGGCTAGGCGCTGTCGCCGTGACGCTACGAGTTTGCTCCAAGCTAGAGGCACTATCATTTGAAATTCACAGAAGCGCTATTTGTGCAGTGTGGCGGCCGTAAAAAGTCTCCCCGTACATATAGTGAGTACTGTTTTCAGTAAAATAACCCGTTACCGATGTCATGCAGTTATTGCTACGTATATCAGGGCTATCCGATCAACCTTTTTTGGGGTTGTCCCGGTTAGCTCAATTGGTTGCAGGGCTAGGCGCTGTCGCCGTGACGGTGCGGGTTCGCTCCCAGCTAGAGGCACTATCATTTATTATCAATTAGTTTTTCTTGAAAACAATTTGAAAACTCTTACCAATTTTTGGTTTTAATTTTGAGTAGTTAAACTCAATTATATCAGGATCATCCTTCTTTTTAAGCTTTAAACACCCGTTTAGGATTTGTAGTGTTTTTTCTAAAATGGAAATTTAGTGAGCATTATGATAACTAACGGTAATTAGGGTTCTCGTTTTCAAAAAATTAAACATGTATTTGATCATTTACAAAAATGACTCATGTTCCTAATTTTAAGTAAATTCCAATTTTAAGAGAAATTATTGATTTTAAACAATGTAGGTCTTTAAACGCTATATACTTTCCATCCTAAACATGAACTCACACAACAGAATTAAAACACTAACAAACACGTTATACATGTAACTGTATGTGTAATATTTCATGTACTAAGCTACTTTACCTTTATATTTTGGGTAGGATACAGTGATGATCAGGACGAGAAATATTTAATCAACATAATTTTATGAGATACAATTGTTTTTAAACAATGCAGGTCTCCAACTTTACTTTATACTGTACATCAAACACAATAAGGGTCGTCTACAGCCATCATTGCTGGTGTATCGATAAAAAAAGAAAATTATCAAAATCTCTCTAATGACAAAATTTCGTTCATTAAAACCTTACACAAATAAATGTTATTAATGTCTCTTTACTTTACTTTATACGCGTTAAGAAAAGTTAGAAAATCAAGAGAAATAACTTGATCGAAACATTCCTTTAAATTTTATTTACATAAATTTACAAAAACTAAACAACACAAAATTCGAATTTATTTGCCCACATGAGTAACATGATACTAACAAAAATGCGTGTTGTCATTTTGACTAACATGTGTGTCTAATTTGAGATATTTGTAAAAGTGTGTTTTACCTTAGATTTCCTATTCGCTAAACGGGCGACAGTTTGTTGTCAGGATCATTAAACTCGGCATAATAAATAATGTTTTGTGTTTTTTTTATTTTATGGAATCTATGTTAATAGAATTTTGCGGATTTTTAGGTGTAGCTACTTTTCTTTATTGTTCTATCTTTCCTGAGGTATGTAAAATAAAGAAACGTTGATACATAAATAACGATTCGATTATTTATGCAAAGTTTATTGATATGCATTTTGTTGTTACAGAGATTTTGATATTGTTATTTATTACTGATGACGATGCAATGACGACTGAAATCGGACTTAAATTGTGAACTCAACACAACATAACCCGATTAAAACACTAACACAGTAATTATATCTGTATGTGCAATAATACATTTATGATTACTAGGCTACTTTACCTATATCGTCGAACAGCTTATCTGAAAAAAGGGATACACATGTATGCTAGATGCATTTTGTTTGCTAGTTTCGTTATGATAATTTGGTAACATTTTAAGGTTACAGTGATAGGTTAAGACGGGTAAAATGAAAACAACACAATGTTAATAAATTCTATTGTTCGTAAACAATGCAGATCTCTTCGATATACTTCCAATACATCCTACACATACCAGTACGTATCAAAACATAAAATCAACTCAACATAAACCGATTTAAAACAAAACATCAACAAACATATTATTACTTGTTGTCCAATAGTACAAACGAATACTAGGCTGTTTTACCTGTATTGTCGGCCGGCTCGTCGAACGTTTTCTTTGAAACAAAGGCATACACATGTATGCAAAGTACATTTTTGACAATATTCGGTAAATTTCAAAACTTACAGTGATGGTCATGACAAGAAAAATTAAATTTTAGGAGATACTATCGTTCTCAAACAATGCAGGTCTCAAAATTCTTTAAATTGTACATCATACACAAAAAGTATAGTTGCACAGTCATAATTGTACATTTATCGATAAAAAAGAAAATTACCAAAATCTTTCTTATGACAAAATTTTGTCCGTTGAAACTTTGCACACATAAATGTTACTAATTAATCTTAACTTTACTTCACTTATCCGTAAAACAAGTAAGAAAAGCAAGAAAAATAACTAGATTTAAAAATTCCCTTAATTATATATAGTACATGTATGATTACCAGGCTACTTTACCTTCATTGTCGGCTGCCTCGTTTAACGATATCTCTGAAAAAAAGGCATACACATGTTTGCTATGTACATTTTGTTTTGCTATTTTCTTTTATGATATTCGGAAAAATTCAAAGGTTACTGTGATGGTTAGGACGAGAAAAGAAATCAACACAGTTTTAGAAGATACTATTGTTCGTACGTAATTTATGTCTCAAAATCTTTTTAATTGAATATTCTACGCAATAAGCGTAGTCTACAGTAATCATTGCACATTTCGATAAAAAGAAAATTAACAAAATCTCTCTATTGACAAAATTCTGTTCGTTGAAACTTTGCACAAATAAATGTTAATAATTTATCTTTACTTTACTAACGTAGAAAGTTAGAAATGCAAGAAAAATAACTAGATTAAAAAATTCCCTTACATTCTTTTTACAAAAACTAAACAACACAAAACACCATTTTATATTGTATAAGTAATTTATGATACTAACAACAATGTATTTTGTCCGTGAGATCTTTATTTGTTGAAAATTTTAGATATTTGTAAAATTGTGTTTGTCGTTGAATTTTTTGGTGGCTTCTTGGTCGCGTACCCGGGTGACAAACGTTGATAACTATCTTATAATTAAAAGTTCTTTAAAAAGGGCACAGCATTTTATTTTCAGGATCATTATACGCATGTGGCAATTCGTGGAAATTATGTCATTAGAATTTTAGGGCTAGCTTCTTTCCTTTACCGTTACATGTTTTCCTAACGTATGTAAAATAAAGATACATAAAAAGTGAAATATGAAAATCAGGAATCGCCACACTCATAAAACACAGCTTCCGCACGCAGCGAAAAAAGAAGAGAGGAAAAGAGAGCATGTTGTTATAAGGATATCAATTCAAATACGGCGCCACAAACAATTAACGACATAGTGAACCCTCGGGGTTACCACCTTGGAACGGTCAGTGGCAAAACAAATTGCTACTGGGGGTTTAAACCAGGTTGTAGAGTGCACCAACCTCACACTTGCCCCAACAGGTTCTCATATCAACAGAACAGAACATATATTGTATTTTTCCCAGGTACTTTACATGTACAACATGGTAATATAACATAATTCAATATATTGAAACAATAATTAGGTTTCAGGTCAAGATACAAACATAAATAAATCACACATACACACACAAAAGCAACAATAAATAAACAAAACAAGACAAACAAAAAATCGAAAATGATAATATGAAGAAAAAAAGGGTTGAGTAGACATGTGGGGTAGCGATCTGTTTACTTACTTTAATTAATTAAATATTAATGACATTTGACTTTGGATTTTGACTTTGGATTAATATAAATAGGAGTCATTTTTTCAGGGAAAGATCATAAATTTCACATGCGTGTAAGGCCCAAAGTGCTTTTCACTATAACAAACAATAAATAATTAGTAATGTAACATACATTTGGTTTCCTTACATCAATAGATAAAAATCGCAAACCCAGAATAAATTTAAAAAAAGAAAACAGTGCTGCTTTACAATATGTGTCATAATTGTTTATAATCACGTAGTATAATAAATTTGTGAATGAAAAAAAGATTACATTCAATGGAGTTAGTAAGAAGGTTTGGATGCATGTCTTTACGTGTTGCACAATTTTAAATATCAGTTGTCATAGCAGAAATTTAATTATTTGTACATAGTTTTACATGTAAGTAAAATTTGCCAACTGCCCCTGAGCTGGTTCTTGTCGAAACGAAACACAATGTACCAACGGGGCTGACAAGATATAGTTTTTCTATTCAGAAGTGAAAACAACAGCAGGACATTCGACGTATACAACTGAGATTTAACTGTATGAGCAGCAGTGGTAGATACATGTATCCGCGCTTGACAGTATTCGGTTTATGCAAATGAGCTATAAACACATTGCGGCAAATGAACTATAAATACATTCACTATCAGTGAAATCTACTACTCACTAAATGAAAGTAACCGTCAATGAAAAGCGTTGAAAGCATGTGACCACGTTTTTTTACAAGGACTGTCTGGCGTATTTTTATAAACATTGTATATTTTACGCCAAGATAAATTACTACTGTGACATATTTTCACCTAGATTTTAAAACATGTGGAGAGGAGGGAGAACACAGTTTAAAGGTTAGAAAATTGTCTTTTTAGGAAAAAGGTTATACCACTTATTATGTATCCCTTAGGCTTTACAAACATAAGTAGATGCAAATCAAATGATACAATTTACACACAAGAGGAACTTTATACATAACATAATATTTTGTTTAGAGGTATGACATTTACAATTTTGCGCACGGTTTTCAAGATGTTAAAAGAAGTCGACGCTAGACGTGTTTTCAAAGAAAGGTCATTATTTTTAATGCTAAGTGAACCTAGATATTCGGCTCTTTAACAATGAAAAAGGTATTGTTAAAAAGGTGCATTCAAGAAGATATTGTTTCTCGCAACCAACTGGTTGGAGATTTCTATTATTGCTAAGTGCGTATATTCTATCATGAAAAGGGGTTCCGTCGTAACGACTAGTTTCAACAGGTAGTCTTTGGTTGGCGGTTCGATATTTGAAAATAGTCATCGACTCTAACTCTTGCATAGTGAGGACTTTGAAATAAGGTTGAAATTCATGCTGTTCAATGAAGCTATTGTAAATCAGACCCTAATTAGATTCTCGTAGCTCGTCCCCTTGTTGTTTGAATTGGTCAATAAAGGTTTGTTGAACTTGTTTATGAATATCATTTTGATTTAACTGGAATTGATTTTCCCACAAATCGAGACGGCCCCCTGAATTTAGAATTTCTTTTATTTTGCTACACCACTTAAAGTTACTGTCTGGTAGATTTAGCATGCATTTGTACAAGTTGTCTTGGTGAAATTAACTTCAACTCACCCATCGGCTCAACATCGGCTCAACAATGTTGCATGCAAATGCACACAAAATTTTAAAACATAAGAAACTAATAGCAGTACAAAGTAAAATGGACGAGTACTCAGTGATCTTACCGAGATAAGAGTACCTGTAGTCAAATTAGCACAAACACGATGACAGGGATAAAAGAAACAAATCGAGTTTCTAGGTTGTTAAAAAAATTCCCTTCAACCTTCATAAACTCTCAAACCCCTGCCACCGTCGTGCAATCAAAGAGGTAGGCATAGTGATCAACTGTAGAAGGGTTTATCACTAGGCCTGTAGAGCGCTGTAGAATATCATGTTGGTAACCTTTCTTTTTGAATTTACAGGTGGTTTTTACGAATAACTGGGGGGAATATACATTGCCTTTTATTTTCTTTAAAAATTAATCTCCATAAAAACTGGCTTTGAAATACCTTGTTGCAAGAGTGATTTTAAATTGCATCTGTATTTTTGAATTACATCTGGATATCGACGATAAAACTTGCAAATGATTTCCTTAATTTTTGATTCCGATTACCTTGTGTTAAAAGTTTTTCTGCATGCACAGATTACGTTCATTGAAATCATTAAAATCATTGCAAGTTCCAGAAAAGCGAACAATCTGTGAGATAATAATTTATAAACCCCTTAAAATGTTGCACGAGGAACATCGCTATCTAAAAACAGAAAAATTGCTATATTAAGATTAAAATCGTCTCTTTATCATACAGTTAAAACCCTCATTAAGACCACCCAAATAATAAGACCACCTCGCTAATAAGACCGCTATTCTGATGTCCCATTTTACAGTTTTGCACTATTTTCTACCCCTATATTAAGACCACCCCGCAAATAAGACCACTTTTCCCAGTCCCAATGGTGGTCTAAATAGCGGGGTTTTACTGTCTATTTTAGTAGTCACGTATCCATTTTTCATTAGAAAAAATTAGGTCGAGAAAGTTTGCTTGCTTATCCAAAGTGTTTGCTTTATTAAGTTGTATGGTTATTATCTTTATTCAACAAATCACCAAGGTACCTCGAGGTGTTGTTTAAGGCTGTAATAATGCGATATTGATGTTCGGTAGAACGAGATAACATAAAATCTCTGGTCACGGTAAGGTCATTGAGTACCCGCCCCTTTGGCTTTTCAATGCTATTAGCTTCTTAGGTTTTACGTGTTTGTGTGCTTTTGCATGCAACATTGTTAAGCTGATGGATGGGTTGGAGTTATGTCACCAAGACGATTTGTGCTTGTTTTGTGATATGAGAACCTGCTGGGGCAAGTGTGATGTTGGTGCACCCAAGAACCTGGTTCAAACCCCCAGTGGCAATTCGCTTTTCCACTGACCGTTCCAAGGCGGTATCCCAACAGGTTCTCTCTTTTTCGTTATTTGTGTGTGTCTTCTTTTCGGCTGCATGGGGAGGCTGTGTTTTGTGAATGTGGCGTTTCCTGATATACATATTTTACTTTTTCATAATAACAACAGACAAGCAAGGATTAGTACCCATTGGAATACCTATTACTAGTTTATAAAATGAGGTACCAAATCTCATATAAATAGTATCCAATAAAAATGTGAGCGCTTCGATAAGGTCTTGACATATCAATAAAGTATATTTATCATAAGAACCATCTGTTAAAAATGTCAGATGTTCATTACAAGCGATAAAGGTTTTATTTTCTCTAGCAAACGTTGGTGTTTTTTTTTCGATGAGACTGGTTAGCTGGTCTTTTATTAAATTATGAGGGAGAGAAGTATATAACGTAGAGAAATCAGAAAGCCTGAAAATTATTTGATTTAGGCTTCTTTAACACGTCATTTGAATTTTTTATAGACCAAAATACAATTTCGCCAGTGGTTTCAAAAATCTTTTAGCAGTATCAAATTTCATGGTCTGTTTTAGCTGTAAGACAAGATGTTAAGAACACGGATAATTTAGTAGTTAAATAACGAATCGATTATTTATGCAAAGTTTATTTATATGCATTTTGTCGTTACAAAGATTTTGATTTTATTATTTAATACTGAAGACGATTCAATGGCGACTGAAGACGGCACTTAAATTGTGAAATCAACTCAATAGAAACCGAGTAAACACTAACAAACAAATCATAACGGTGTGTGCAATATATAATACATGTATGAGTACTAGACTACTTTACCTTTATTGTCGACAGGTTCGTCAAACAATGTATCTGAAACAAAGGCATACATATGTTTGCTTGGTACATTTTGCTTTGCGTTTTTCTTATTTTCTTTCATGATATTCGGTAAAATTTAAAGGTTACTGTTATAGTTAATACGATAAAATAAATCAACACATTTTAGGAGATACAATTTAAAATCTTAACATTGAACATCCTACACACTAAGCGTAGTCTACAGTCATCATTGCACATTCATCGATAAAATGAAAATTAATGAAATCTATATACTGACAAAATTTCGTTCATTAAAACTTTGCACAAATAAATGTTATTATTTTATCTTTACTTTATTTTACTAAGGTGTAAAGAAAAGTTAAAAATGCAAGAAAATAACTAGATTTACAAATTCCCTTAAATTGTATTAACATAAATTCACAAAAACTAAACAACACAAAACACCACAATATGCCCACATGAGTTATATGAAACTAGCATCAATATGTTTTGTCCTAATGACCAACATTTTTTTAAAATTTGAGATATTTGTCAAATTGTGTTTGACAAAGAATTTCACAGGTGACAAACGTTGATTACTATCTTTAGTATTGAAGGTTCTTTAAAAAGGACACAAATATTGTTGTTAGGATCATTATACTCATGTGGACATTTAAAATGATGTTTTGTGTTGTTTAGTTTGGGGTGAATTTATATAAATAAAATTTTAGGGATTTTTAGGTCTAGCTTTTTTCTTTACTGTAATATCTTTTCCGAACGTATGTAAAATAAAGATTCATAAATAACGATTCGATTATTTATGCAAAGTTTATTGATATGCATTTTGTTGTTACAAAGATTTTGATATTATTGCTTGTTACTGATGACGATACAATGACGACTAAGGACGGCACTTAGGTTGTGAAATCAACACAATACAAACCGATTAACACTAACAAACAAATCATAACGGTGTGTGCAATATATAGTATATGTATGAGTACTAGGCTACTTTACCTTTATTGTCGACCTGCTCGTTAAACGATGTCTCTGAAACAAAGGCATACACATGTTTGCTATGTACACTTTGTTTAGCTATTTTCTCATTTTTATGAGATTCGGTAAAATTTAAAGGTAACATTGATGATTAGGACGAGTAAAATTAAATTAACAATTTTAAGAGATTCTTTTTTTCGTAAAAATGCAGGTCTCTTAATTCTTTATACTTTACATGAACATCCTGCACATATGTATCAAAACGTTAACTTAACCCAACACAAAGATTAAAAAATAAACATATTATAACTTTATGTGAAATAGTACAAATGAATACCGAGCTACTTTACCTGCTTTCTTGCCGGCCACCGTGTCAGACGATAAGTGTGAGTCCTCCATCACATTTCGGTATCTCCCTGAAACAAAGAAATACGCAAGAATGTTGGGTACATTTGATTTTGCGATTTTCTTTTATGACGTTCGGTAAAATTTATAGGTAGGACGAGTAAATTATATAAAACAATGTTGATAATACCGGTTATTGCCAATCAAAATAGCCGTGTTTTCGCGAGGGTATTATTTTTATTGAAAGGTTGATAACTTTCTTTTTATAAATATCGATGGTTTCCAAACACGGTTATCGTTACATGTCTTAAATTTGACGTTATAACCGCGAAGTCCCAAATAGGATTGCTGAAAAAAGTTAATCAGTTGGCAAAAGTGAGATAGAAATGAGCGCGAAACAAAACATCATATAATTTTGCACAAAGATGTAATATTCATAGCGGTACAGTAGATTTTCCCAAGTGTTGTTACAATCCTATAAATCAGTTAGGGTATGACGGTACAAAATGTCACATCATAAGAAATGCTTCCTTGTTTAAATTTCGATTTCAGGTACCGGAAGTACCAGAGATTTGACTGTCTGTTCATGACAGAAACCAAATATTGGTATCTACAAATAGATAATTGGTAAAAACTTATCATCGGTACGATGTGCAAGTGATGATTTATCAGTTAAGGTCTTAGACCCATCATAAGCATATTAAAACCAAACAGTAACCATAATTATGTAAGTTATTTAGTTATTAAATGTCTTTAAAAGAGACAATAGGCAAGTTTCAGATAATAACAGTTGAGCGATAATGTTTTGTGATTATCTGCCCTTGTTGACATGGTTGTCTTGAGTTATCTCCCTTGGAAACACAAAAATGTTAATTTCTCCATTTTTCTACGGTAAATATCTGATTTCTTATTAAAATAGTACACAAACTCTGTTTGTTAAGTTTTCTACCAAGAGACTTTCTTGAAAACATAAATATTTTTAAAGTAATAGCAAAAAATTGATATTTTCCATAGGCTTTAATGTAAATGTTAACATCTATTATCTCCCGTTAAATAAAAATGTCTTGAAAAATTTCTCGGTGAATCATCTTATATTGTGTATGTCTTTAACACTTTAAAGGTTCATTGATTTCCTACCATCCACTGTCAAGATACGAAATATGTATCTTGTAAATATGTATACGATGGTCCTAAATCCTTAACATCCCGATAATTTTGAACATTAAAAGAAAACTGGACGGGGTAATATGCCGATCATGTTTTGAGGTGCTATGGCTGTTGTCATTGCACCGTCATTGAAAAAAAGAAAATTATCAAAATCTCCCTAAGGGCTAAATGCAGTTCAATAAAATTGATCACAACTCAATCTTATTAATGTATGTTTATTTTAGATTTGTTAAGACAAGTTAAAGCAGTAAAAAATAGTAAGACCTAAACAATTCCTAAAATTCTATTTGTAATCAAACATAAAAACGTAGCAACACTTTATAGCAATTTAAATGCCTTCAACAGTAATGATTTACTGACATCAATAAGGTACTTTCGTGTAACAAATGTACACAGTATAAGATACAATGTATTTGAAAAAATGTGCCTGACCTTCGATTCCGGGTCGAGAAAATTGATGTCTGGCTACTAACGTACTAACAAGCAATGATATACTGGTTCTAATTGTGCTCATTGCAGTTAATGGGTGCAGTTCTTGACTTGCCAATATAATCATGTTCAATACATGGTACAATTACAATAAAAATTACAGATATACTTCTGTTCATTATAAACTAATCAGTGTCTAACCTCTCCAAAATTTATAGCTCTCCATAAAATTGTCCTTAAGTGAGACAGTTCTCCATGAAATCGTCTTAAATGTAGAAAAAATGAACACAGAGGCTCCTATTAGCACAGGAAAACGTTCTAAAGTGTTACATAATGTATGCCGCACCCCGCAAACACAGCAAGGCAAAATCTAATTCTCTAAAGCTCCCAAAATCAGTCTGCAGACATTGCAGAGTTTGGACCCCTATGTCGCTATCCCTTCTTTCACGCTTCAACCACTGCATGGACAGACAAAAACGGACCAGAAGCAGATGTCTGAAACAAGCGGCTAGGTGGTTATCTCATACACAATACCTATAATACAAGAAAATGTACTTACTTTACTGAATTAGTGGTCGATGTAAACAAAACAATGCTGTTTTATCACCAATTGACACCACTCTCCATGAAATGGCCGTCTTAAAGCATCGATCTTCTTACTTTAGGTTAGACCCCTTGCAAAGTTACACAAATAAATATGCGTTATGAAAATACCGCGATCAAAATGCGAGTCATTAGCTGAAATATATATCTTACATTTCTTTATGACGCTGTGCAAAGATTTCATGTGCATCATGTTGTCAACTTAATGATCATATTAAAAAGATTTCACCAAACTCAGTTGTGACTGGTCAGACACGATGCTTAAGTAGATATAAATTTTGAACATGATGTAATGATATGAGTATCTTGCATAATAGAAAAATCTGTTACGGAGAATGAACTATTTTTGCGGGAACGAGGCTCTTAAACGAACGTCTTATAAAATTAATTTTTATTGCATACCATTTATTGTTCATTACAATTGTGTACACTCTCCTAAAGTTCTCATTTGGCACTTTTGTCGATTAATTTTTATTAGAAAAACATTGATTTTACTCTTTATCTGTAATCATTTGTTATTAACTTCTTTCGATTTAATCTTTAAACTTCTAATATAATTGACTTGGAAACAGTTTGCGTGAGTTTTAATTTTGTTAAATTTCATGCAGTTATCAGAAGAAATTCTCTGAATTGCTTGTACTGTTTTATCAGAAGTCCTCGTTATTAACAAAAACATAAAACCGTGTTAATCAGCAACTTTTTTGTAACAAATCTGTTTTCAAGAATCAAATGTTGTACTTACCGCTCTTTCAACTAAAGACCCTTTTTATTTGCAACCTGCGGTGTGAGTAAATGGTCTGAAATTGATGTAAGAAAACAATCAATAAATATCAAAAAGACAATGAATAATTGATTCATAGACAACGCAGATATTTTCCAACTCTGTTGAAAGGAAAGAAACGAAACTAGCATGCATTGTTAACATAATAATTGGTGTCTAACTAGACCTTTGTTGAGTGTATATGTATACAACTTGTTTTCTTACTTGAAATTTTGACGTTAAGGTTTCGGAAACATTGCAAATGGCGAAAACTGGCTCAAATTTTAAAAACGAATTTCGGAGAAAATACTCATGGCTACCTAGATTTTAGTGAAGAAATGTAAATGATGTACTAATGTTTACAAGCTAAGTTTAGTCTAATTAATGTTCTTTTCTCTCTACCAAGCACATACTAAATCAAACGAAAAAAAGAAAACACTGATATTCATGGACAATATACCAAAACAACTCACACCTAAAACTGGAATCTAGAATGCATAGTCTAGATTCCTGCCTGAAATAAGTATATGCTGGTCTGCAATCAGTAGTGCCAACTCGTCAAAATAATAACAGTTGTTTTCCTATTTTGTTAAATGTACAGCAATTGCTTTTAAGTTGTTAAGTTTTTTTCATGAACGTATGAATAGATTTTGGAGCAGAATTATTATATCAAATTTTTATGAAGTACAGTCATATATTTTTTAACATTCCCTTATGTTATGTTATTCTTATTCGGCTAGCAATATTTTACTTTGTTATAGAAATCTGCTTATCAATTGGATGCTATAAGGAATGTTTTAAGTGTTCTAGTTTACCAGTGATTCCATAAATGTTATAGTCAGTAAATTATAAATGTGATCCGTAAATTATTGGTAACCGATGTCATGCAGTGATGATGACGTTAAACAGGGTTATCCGATCTATCTGTTTTGGGGGTTATCCCGGCTAGCTGGCTAGCAGTCAGTAACGTGATCGAAATTTCATGGGTAGACGCTGTTGCCGTACTTAACGGGTTCGCACCCACCTAGGGGCAATATCATTTTACAGTAGCGTTATTTGTGCTGGCCTTAGAAAGGCTCCCCGTACATATAGTCAGTACTGTTTTCGTAAATAATCAGTAAATGATGACATGCAGTGATGAATTTATGAATTTGTTAATCAGGGTTATTCGATCAATCTTTTTTGGGGGGGAGTAGTTGGGGGGGGGGGAGTTATCCCGGCTAGTTTATTCAGTAGCGTAATACCATTTATAATTTATCAATAAATAACTATATGATAAATCAGAGCTGTGTCGTAAAGCAAGCATTTTAATTTCGGGTAAGATGTTGTTTATTATACTCAACCGTCTTGAGGAAATTTACAAGTTAATATTCATTTGTTGTAACAGGCCCCAATATCACGTACAATTTTGTGTTTAAGTTTAATTTTTAACTGAACATACTTATTCAAATTTTGAGGAAATGTTGGTTACTTTTTAGGAATACTTTAGAAAAACAAAACACATATATATCATCCTTTTATCATGTTAACACTTCAAATAACACTTAGTCCTGCTGAGATATTTTAGAATACATGTCTGAGGTTATAGTACTCAAAGTTTTAATCAAACAGTTCGTCTAAGTTTTAAGCAGAACATACAGATAACAAAAATCAAACAGTGATCATTATATTAACCCTATCTTAAAATCTATATATCAAGTAAGCTATGTATCAAAATATATTACTATTATAACTTAGAGTTGAGTTTAAGATCCAGCTCATTGGGGCAAGAAATTTAATTGCTCATTTTTACATTTTCGTAAATTATTACAACTTTCTTTATGAAAAATAATTTTGATACTGTCTACAGTTACTTCAAAATTTGTAGAATGTTGTACATTTGGTAACATTTGCGGGGTTGCATTTTTCTTTTTTCTTTATTTGCGATTATATTCAAGCGCGAAATAACCCGAAGTACAATAATTTGTTATTGATATACTGTATAAGTGGTAATGTTCGCGAGGATGTAATGTTCGCGTATTTCGCGATTTTAATCAAATCGCGAAATTATCAGCCAGCGTAAATTAGAGCTTATGTACAAGCAAAATTTTACCCTTACACCGGACTATGGTAAAACAAAACATTATGATCATTGAACTTTATTACAAGACTACATAGTATACCTGTACAGATTTAAAGCCATGTAAACGTACAATTAATACCAAATATCAAAACTTATACACAACTGTACTAATAAAATTTGATAAACTCAACGACAATTCCTTTGAAAACTATTAACTGTCTATGTAATTTGTATATATGTAGATCGGTAAGGACTGTATCCCGCATTGGTGAAATGCAGATATGCAAGTAAAGCATGGGCCTTCATAAGCCAACGTGCATGTATTGGCTTAATGTTTATTGTTATTAAGTCGATTCTCCAGCACATTATGTTTTAAACACGTCGAAAATCACACCTGCAACGTAAACAGGTACAAACTGCGTTCAGATTTCACACCGGGATATCGTTAATAATAGAGTACTCTGTTAAAAAGGCAAACAATTCATTGATGGTTGCTAATTGGCTGTCGGATCACGATGTTCACAGTTTGTCATTTAACAATCCAAGTTTTCGGAAGACTACTTTCAGTTTCTACCATGGAATTTTTTGACAACCAAATAATTTAGAGTGAATATAACGACGTGTAATGTTTACGAATTTCATGAAATCAATTTTTCGCGAACATTTCCGCACGCGAAACGCCGGCAAAACAGAAAACGCGAACTTTTACGCCAGCGAAATTATTCACTTATACAGTATAAGGCTTGTGACAAAAACATGTTTAAGCCCTGGTTTATGTCAGTTTTATTTAACTATAAAAATCGATTGTTAAAAACATTTTTAATTATTTTATTTAATGGACATGCCGATGGGGAAAAACTTTTACGGTTTATTCCTTGACCTAAACGGTACATTTGTTTGTTATATTTTGTCATTGAAGGTAAGTTCCACCTTTAAAAAACCCAAAAAGAAAAGGGTTGAAATAATTTTTAGGACCTTAAAGTGTTGAAAATCCAAGTTTTTCCATGTCCCTAAAATAAAAATTTGCACTTCAAACGTTGATTTTTCACTCAAAATTGTGACAAATCACACCATTGGTAGTTGTTCCTTTTACTAGAAACATATTTCTTAAATAAATAACACAAAAACATCACAAACACCTATTATTTCTTGTAGTTTTTACTTATTTAAGTTTGTCCCTTTGACCAAAGTCAGTGATGTAACAAAAAGCAAGATTCTGCAAATACAAAGTTATCCCCCTTTTATGGAAAATTTGCCATTACCTTCTTAAAGAAGAACTACTTTCATTTTACCAACAGACGGAGTGGAAGCATGGTGTGAATTGAGCTTTTCATGAAAAATCCTTGTTTTTGTTGGTGGGTAGGTGCGTACAAATCAGCCTATTCTATGATATAACGATCTAGAAACCGTTTGTATGTTGTTTTATATTTATTTTGATAGGTTTATGATGTTTTTATATCAAATGTAAGTAAACAGTCAGAACCGAAAAGCTCCAGACACGTGTCTGATTGAAGTAAGGAATGCATAAAGGTAAATACAGCCATGATGTAACAGTCCTTTATGTAACAGATAAATGTGTTACATCAGAGACAGAATTTGGTACAGCACAGAAAAAAATGTAGAACATAATCACACATTCCTGTACAAATGCATATCTATATTAATCCTCAGAATGTGAGCAAAATTATATATACAACCTTTCGACTTAAAGTGAAAAAAATGTGTTTGTTTGTGTTGGTCACAACATATATTTATCTGAATGTATTTCTGTTACACCAAAGAAGCTGTTTTGTTATTCCACAGACTTTTTGAATCGAAAACGTAAAAGCAAACTATCTCAAGCATATTTATCAAATGGGCCTTAAAACACTCTTTGCATGTACTTGAATAGAAAATATACATTAGGGATATTATGGTGAATTGTATGCATAAAAATGTTCAAAGTTGTTTCATCAAAGTATTAATATATTGTTACATCAAAGAAAAAATGAAATGGAATAGACAACACTATTAAAAGCTCTCCAAGAATATGGTTGAAAATAAACATGGAGTTGACATTGAACCTGAACAATGAGAGAGTGTTGAAAAGGAAAATGACAGCATTATAGAAAGTACAGCCAGTGAAGTAATTGTTTGCAATGAACAACTAGGAGTTGATATTGAACCTGAACATAGAGTTTTGAAAAGGAAAATGACAAGAACACAGAAGGTAAACAAAGTGAATAAATAGTTGACATTGAGCCTGAACACAAAGAGTGTTGAAAAAGAAACTGACAGCAGCACAGAAGGTACACCCAGTGAAGTAAGAGTTGACATTGAACCTGAGCACAGACAGAGAGTTGAAAAGGAAACTGACAGCAGCACAGAAGGTACACGAAATGAAGGAAGAGTTGACATTGAACCTGAGCACAGAGAGAGTGTTGAAAAAGAAAATGACAGGAACACAGAAGGTAAACCAAGTGAAGTAAGAGTTGACATTGCGCCTGAACACAGAGAGAGTTTAGAAAAGGAAACTGACAGCAGCACAGAAGGTACACCCAGTGAAGTCACAGTTGACATTGAACCTGAGCACAGAGAGAGTGTTGAAAAAGAAAATGACAGGAACATAGACAGTACACCCAGGGAAGTAAGAGTTGACATTAAGCCTGAACACAGAGAGTGTTTTGAAAAGGAAACTGACAGCAGCACAGAAGGTACACCCAGTACAACCAGTGAAGTCAGAGTTGACACTGAACCTAAACACAGAGGAAATGCTGAAAAGGAAAATGACAGCAGCATACAAAGAACTTCCAGTGAAAGAAGAAAGAACGAACCTGAAAATAAGCAGTTAAAAGAAAGCAAATCATATTGTAAAAGCAACTATGTCATTGTTGATTATAAAAGAAACTATATGTTGGAATAATTAGAGAGGTGAAGTCATCCACCTATCTTGTAAAATGTATGAGGAAGAAAGGGAAAAGAAATGAAAATTGCTTTTCATGGCAGTCAAAAATTAAAGATTATGGTTGGTCCCATTGTAGTGATATCATTTCGTCGGCATGCCTAATCAATATTGAAGGAATGACAAATAGATTTATGCTTGATGACAACTCTTGGACTATATACTCATCATATAAAGGCTGAGAATGTCAGCTAAAGTAAAGGTGAAATGTACAAACAGTATATGAAGTGCTGTACAACTAATTTCCAGTTAACATTAAATTTTACAATTCTTTGTGGTTTATTTTAGCTGTTTACCTTATAATGTAGGAAACAATTATGTAACTTGTATTTTTGTAATTTTACAATAGGCTGTGTTGACCTGTTCTGATTTCCCTTTTAACTGAATATTTTTGAAGGTGTTTTTAAGTTGGTCGCCTTATTATGAAGGGACCACATTTATTATATTTTTCTTTGTTTACACGAGTTCCTATTTGATGATGTTATTTCGAGTTAGTGTTTGCCTACAATGTGGGTTCCAAACTTTTGTAAATGTTTCTAACTTAAAATAAAGGGACCTGATTTTGCTATGTTTATTTACTGTTCCCAAACACGTTAAATGTGTGTTTTAACAGAATTTTCCTTAAAACTTAACACTGATGTTTCATTTCAAATTGTTTGCCTTGTAATGATGGGTACACACATAACATTTATTTCCAACTTTGTTTCCTAAATGGAACAGATTATTGTTTGCTGATTAATTTTACATTGTTTTCAATTGTTTATAATATCTAAACGACTTTTAAGACTAGAATAAATACATATTATGCCATGTTAACATACCACAATTCTCATATGCAGTATTTAAATGTTTAAAAAGCCCTAACATCTTTACCTATTATTCGGTTATGTAACATTGTGTGTTCAGTGACATAACAATGCAAAAATAGTTGGAACTTTATTGAAAAACATGTCAAAAAAGTTTGCAGAAATATTCTACTTGAATTTTCAGTACACTTAATTTCATAATCACAGTATTTATTTTGGTTCTTCATAACATATATTAATGGGTTAGATATTAAATTCCATTCTGTAACATAATGTTTTAGTCCTGTTACAAGATTCACCTATTCATCTTTAAATTTATTAAAAGTAATATTTTTCAAGACAAAAACCATGTTTGATGTTTTGGTTGGAAGTTATTTTTTATGTTGATGAGTTCTTCTTCTAAAAGTTTCAAAGTTAAATAAATTTTTCTGCGAATTCAGTGTCACTTTTTCCCTTCTGTAACAAAATAACTCTATGACTTAACATGTATATCCTTGATGTAACAGGTTGTCTTTAAAAAAAAATCCTACATCCTTCAGTTTATATGAAGAAAGATGACATTTATTTACTTTGTCAAGTGCGCTCTGTGACTTGGAAAACACATTAAAACTGTTAATAAACCTATATTGTCAGGAAAAAGTTACAAAACTGCCTTTAGTGGAATACTTTCGATCCTCCTGGTGCGTACACATCTATCATAGGATAACGACACACTTATTTCTAAAACATTAGTTTAATATTGAAAGTACATATCATCATTTAAGTGCCACATACAGAAAAGCAACATGAATAACTTTTGTTTGGCAGCAACCTTCAACTTGAAAACTGTTACATCACGGAAATACAAATTACATGGACTCGAATAAAATAAAACTTCTGATTGATTTACTACGAAATGCTGGTGGTGAGTGTGTATTTTACACAGAGGACATATGTATCAAACTATAACAAGTGGTTGTTTGGTCCAAAAAGCAATTTTAATTTCCCACAGTCGTTATCATCAAATTGTTGCAAAAAAATTGACTCATATGTTCCAAAAGGATTTTGCACTAGGTATTAATAATACTGTGCAAACAATAAACTTTCAGTCTTTGGCCTGAATTTCAATAATCAATGTACTAAATGACATATAAGACCCGAAATGATAAGAACGTTCATCCAGGTTATTGGTGATACATTATTTTGATCAGATCAATTGAATGTTCTACCACAAATATTAGTTAAGATATTGATCAAAATGAGCTTTGACGAGTGCTTTAAGTAAACAAAATCATTCCACCAGTCTTAGTTTCACACGTTTGTTATACAAATGTTAAGGTGATTTTACCAACTATGCTATAAACATTTTGCTTATCTTAAATATATCATTGTTATTTCTAAAAATGTGGTATCTGTTTCTAAAAGGCATATTATGTTGACAAAGTATTCTCCATTTGTTAAACCATTATGCACCAACGTCATTGTGTTCTTGCTGTTTAATTCTAGGTACTCTGGTCTTAGTAAGATTGTTCAGTAGGCTTTTCAATGCTGTTAGCTTCATATATTATATGTTTGTGTGCTCTTGCATGCAACATTATTGAGCTGATGGGTGTATTGGAGTTATTTCACCAAGACAAATTGTACTTGTTTTGTGATAACATCAACTGTTGTGGAAAGAGTTAGAACCTGGTTTAAACCCCCAGTGGCAATTCGTTTTGCCACTGACCGTTCCAAGGCGGAAACCCCAAGGGTTTTCTTTTTTCGTGAATTGTTTGAGGCGTCTTATTTGAATTTGACATACTTATAACAAACGTGCTTTCTTGCCCTCTCTTCTTTTTCGTTGCATGGGGAGGCTGTGTTTTGTGAGTGTGTCGATTCCTAATATGCATATTTCACTTTAAGTCAACAACGTGGTTAACAGAATAGTAGAAATAAAAATAGTTACGCCATAGTAAATTCACGAATGGCGTAGAAAATTTATGAATGGCGTAAAATATCGTAATGGTTGTAAAACAGCGACGGAAATTTCATAGCAACATATTTATGACGCCACGTAGAACACCGGAAGCTGCAAAATAAAGAATTGGAAAACAATACTGTCCAATACGGAATTACTGACGAGTTGTATCAATCCTTATTAGTATTTCTCGACTTGGGTATGTAATCAATATAAAGTGAGAGCGAATGTGGTTGTGGTTTACATGCGCATTGAGAAATAATACGAACCTATAGACTGCATACTGTCATAATGTTCCTTTTATTATATACATAAATATATTTTATACAATGAATGAATTGGGTGATCTTAAAAGGTTCGTTTTGTAAAATGTTACTAAAATTCTATTGAGAATCTCTATATAGAGAATCGGAATAGCTGTTTTTAGCTTTGACCACTGAACAAGATAGTTCAAGCGCAGGTGTAACAGACTCCCGAGAGTGCATCGAACCGACATGTAAAACAAAAGATTATAAAACAGTCTAATTTGTTATGAAAAGGAATTAAAATACAGATATTTAATATAACTTTTTGACTGAATAGTTTGATAAGACAAGATCAAACGTTTTGATCGAATATCCCATCACCCACGTTTGTCATACGGACAGTGAGGTCAAATTCGTCAAGTCAGTTGGTGTTATCAAGAACATATATACACAAGATTTTTACAGCAGTTATGAGTCATAGTAAAGCGAATTCGAGAAGAATCTGTAAATCAGTCATTAGCCACTGCATTGGAGGAAAACCTTAACACACCAAAAGAAATGGACAGAACCCTAAAAAATCCAAAGCTCAGCAAAGTACTCCAAGTGCTTTTATAGTACTATAAACCCACCAAGTCATGAATTCGGCAGATTTAAAAGTAAAAGTATGGTCTTTTTAACAAATGTGATGAAAAACTTGACCAAAATTGTCACAGTTTGATTTAAAATTCACAACTTGCTTTTGATGACGGGAAAAGAGAGCTTAATAAAATGAAAAAGGAGAGACTGATGTTTAATCTGAATTTACAGAAATTAAAAATAAAGTAAATGACATAAAAAAGCATAAATTTTCAAAGTAATATTTAGAAAAGTATGAGGAAATCCGACAGGAATTGGAGGAGCTTCAAAACAAAATATTCCAACAAGAAAAAAAACGCAGGGGTAACTTGCTTTTCTACGGTTTTGCTGAAGAAAAAACAGAAAACTTTACATTTTCACTCCTCATGTTTATAGATAAGTACATGTAGTATCACTCCCTTATACTGCGAGTCACTGTTTATTTTTGATAAGAATTTGTCATTTTTGATCAAATACCTAAATTTTTGATACCATTCCGACGGTATCCCGTCGAACCCTAAGGTCTTTGAGTGTTTAAAAATCGAAACAACTGCGTACATGTTTGTAACTGTGTGATTTCTTTGAGAGATAAGTTATTATCAGGACTTTTTGCTTCAGCGTTCGAAACTTTTACTTCAATGTTAGACAGTAGTACCTTACCTGCTTTAACCGGCTATGATGTAAATAGTTTACAATAAAGTTGTCTTTGTTCCTTTAAAATATAGTTTTTACAGTACCATCATCTATTTTAATATTTGTTCAAAAATTTCATTTCCGCTTCTTCTTTCGAAGTTAAAAAACACGATGTCGATTTTCGTTGTTTTCTTCTTTTAATTTTGCTTTAGATCTGATTTTAAGACATGTGTCTGATTTTAATAAAATTTCTTTGTTTTCAAACACCCATTTTAGTGGTGGGGTGATTAATCCACGATTCATGACGAAATCCCAAATGACGTGATCGTCAACGATACAATCAGTTCGTCAATTATAGATGATGACGAATATTTTTGATATACACAAATCTTTTTACCAGATCAGCATGTTACTAAAACCCACAATTTAATTGGTTAGTTGACATCAAAATTAGCCAATCATCTGCATTAACACAAATGTCAATAGTTGCAAGATGATTTTGAAACAGGAAGAAGTCTTTTGTTGTGTAACTGACACGCATTTAATCCAGCATTTAATCATTAGAAAAAATCTGAAGTGGCACAGAGCGGCAGAGGTTAAGTCTATGTTGCCACTTTTTGGTAATGTAATATCTTTCTGGGCAATAAAAGTCATGGAGTTTCACTCGCTACTGTAGAACAACAACACGAATGTCAGCGGCATGAAGGAAACTAAATAAACAGCGAATGTTCACCGATTACTCTTGATTTGAGCTAGTGTAATAATCATTGTGATGTAAAAAGGATCAAAGCTTAGTGTGGATAACTTACAGACATGTTCAATAGAGTAGTTCATGCGAAAGTCATGGATGGAATGTGTAGGGAAGTAAACTCGTTCTGGATAATAAACATTCAGACTGGATAAACAAGAGAGTTGGCGGCCACAGTGTGTCAGAATAGCAATGTTGTTTTTGTATTTATTCAGAATGAAACAACTTGCATATCTGCATCTCCTTGGCTTAAACCATCCAAGTCACATTTGTAGACTGATTGAAGATTGCCAGACATTTGAAACTTTGAATAAAAATCAACACATCATCTCTTCAGGCTGGTAAATTAGTAATTTTAAAATATATAACTATTGGTTTTTTAGTTAGTTAAAAATTGTCATTATTCAAGTAAATTCATTGGCCAATATGACTACATGAGGCCTAATAACAAGGCCAATATGACTACATGAGGCCCAATAACAAGGCCAATATGACTACATGAGGCCCAATAACAAGGCCAATATGACTACATGAGGCCCAATAACAAGGCCAATATGACTACATGAGGCCCAATAACAAGGCCAATATGACTACATGAGGCCCAATAACAAGGCCAATATGACTACATGAGGCCAATAACAAGGCCAATATGAATTCACTTGAAAAATTACATTATAATATATTTATGAAACTAATAAAATTAATAAAATAATTTCAAAAAGACATACGTAAATTAATCGACTTTAATCGATGATCGGTCATGAAGAAAGCCGATTATTCTATTAAATTTTTCTCGTCCGATTCCAACCACTACCCATTTTAGCTTCACTATCTTAAGAATATCAAAAAATGTTGTAAAAATGCACAACTTTCTTATTACTTATGCATGATTTACATCTTTGAAACTGTTTACTAGTTTACCATCATATTCCGGATTTTTATGTCAAGAACCATAACTCTAACGTCCATCAAATTATGGTCCTTTTTTTTTCAAGTTAAAAAGTTTGCGTCAAAGCTCATCACTTTCATACTACTAAATTACTAAACTTTGAAACTCCTCCACTGCACGTTCATCGTTAAAAAGATCATTATTAAAATCTCAATAATGGTAAAATGCCGTTCGATGATACTTTATATACAAATGAAAAATACCAATCTCTCTTTGTTTTGCATAAATTAGAACAATAAAAAATAGCGAGATCTAAAAGTTCCCTAAACTTCTATTTACATAAATTCACAAGAAGTAAACAAAACAAATCATGACTTTAAATGCCCTCACGAGTAATATGATACTGACAACACTATTTTGTGTCCCCGTGATTAACATATGTAAACTTTATGAGATATTAATAAAAGTGTGTTTGACCTTCAAATTTCCTGGTCGCTTCCTGGTCGCGTAAACTGGTGACAAACCCTCGATTTCTCTGTTCGTAGCAAAGTACACAACATTTTCTTGTCAGTATCATTTCACTCAGGTGGGAATTTAAAATTTTGTTTTGTATTTTGCGAATTTATGTTAATATAATTATAGGGAATTTTAGGTCAAGTTTTTTCTGTATTGTTCTAACATGTATTATCATATAAAAAAGTGCAATTGCATTGAGCGACAGTTTACCGTAATTGAGATATTATTAATTTTCTGTTTTAATTATCGACGAACGTGAAGGGGAGGAGGTTAATGGGCCCTTAAACACTATTTGTATGATAGAAGATAACGGCGAGTTTCATTTTTTCAGTGAGAATACAAAGACGCGAACATAACAATATGCGGTATCATATTTGTATTTCATTTTGCTGATTAACTATATTAATTTTCCTACGCGAATGCCTATATCTATAGCGCACTTACAAAGTTATGTATATTTTATGGTTGTGTTTTATAAATACGTTTAGCGAATGCTACTGTTGAGAACCTGCGAGTAAACTTGTTGAAGTATAGATCGATGCAATAGCTACATGAATAAAATGAATATGGTAGCAACAATACGACAATCCTTACCAGCAACGAAACAATTCACAAACCCGCCATATAAAACACTAAATTAAAAGTATTGCTTTTGTTAAATGATAGTGCCTCTAGCTGGGAGCTAAGATTAAGATTTTTAATTATTATTATTCATTGAAATATTAGTTACAACAAGAAATAAATGTATAAAAAGACGTTGCTTATTGAATTGACATACTTATATCAAACATGCTCTCTCTCTCTCTCTCTCTCTCTCTCTCTCTCTCTCTCTCTCTCTCTCTCTCTCTCTCTCTCTCTCTTCTCTCTCTCTCTCTCTCTCTCTCTCTCTCTCTCTCTCTCTCTCTCTCTCTCTCTCTCTCTCTCTCTCTCTCTCTCTCTCATCTTCTTTTCTTTCCCGCTGCGTGGGGAGGCTGTGTTTTGTGAGAGTGGTGATTCCTAATATGCATATTTTACTTTTTTAAACATTTTCTTATTGATTTAAGTATTTTAAATAATAAGGACATGTATTGGGTTCAAAAGCAATGAAATGCAAAATGGACTATTCGGCCATATTACTTATAATTTTTCATATACCAATCCAGTTTTCCATATTTGTTTACAATAATTTTTAATCGAAATAACAATTTCTTTGCTTTAAAATATTGCATTGTAAAAATATGCGAAACAAATATTTAAGCAGGTGACTTACCTACAAAATTCGATAATTCCGTTGCGATTACGCCCTGGTCATACGATTTAGCCGGAGCTGTAGCTATAATATAAAGTCGTATAAGTCACGTGACTATTATCTCTGTTTACCCTATGTATAAGTAAATCTTTTTGCAAGTGTTTTGTTGACATCTATTGATTGATAGTTTTACGCCACTATCTTTATATCAGTTTAATTTTGGTAAATGAAAATGGATAAGAATCGTGTTGGTCATCATTGCACGTCCATTGCTAAAAAAGAAATTTATCATTTAATCAGGTCATGTAAATTACAAAAATCAGTGAACGAAAATATTTATATTGTTGTACTAATTTATACCACACCGACGATTATTATTAACAAATTGTTAATGGTTTCTACGAAAATTGTCACATTATTTTAGTCGTGTTAACAAAATGAGTAGGACAATTATAGAAGTTTTGGCACGAGTAAATATTTTCAAATGTTTTTGTTTCATTGCGGTATTTAAGTATTGTGCATGCATGTGTCGTATTAAAATGAGATAGTACATGAAATAAAAAATATTTTGCATCCGTTATATTTGTTTAGCGCACATAAGCACATGCTCACATACCATCCGTGCTTCGCTCAAACTGCCGATAACTCGAATAAAACCGCCTGGTCCAATGGAGTTCGAGCCAACGAAATGTTCGACTGTTAAAACATTCCCTAAAATTATATTTACACAAACACTAAACAACATAAAACTTTAATTTAAATGCCCACATGCGTAATACGATACTGACAAAACAATATTCGATCATATTTGCTTTGATCAACCTCAACGTATGGTATATGTTTAAAACTTATTTGGAATAAAACGTGTCAAAAGTAGCCTCATACATGTACATTCTTACCGAAGGATTTAAATCATTACAAAAATCGGACAGGAAACGTAACTTTTATGCCTTTTTTCAGGCTAAAAGAAGTGTAATCACATAAACCTGCACATGATTTTTCATTTATGTCTGGAGTTAAGGGAACGTAATTATACGTTTTATGCGGAAAAATAATACTAAAATATATGTACCTGCTGAATTGCCAACCATCTTTCCTCCCTCCTAAATGCAGCAGAACATAACAGATTTTTGTGAGATTATTCGCAATGCTGAATTTACACGTCAGTAGTGGGAAAGTGGGATGGGAAAATCACCTTGGTGATGTTTTGCCCCTTTCAGGTATTTTGTTCCTGTATGATGCAGGGGAAGCAAATGCTACACAATATTTTGTTTTGTTATAGCTAGAGTTACATATTTCAATAAAAAGTGTCTATTTATTGTATACATGGTTTTTAACACTGTCCATTTCCTCAACCAATCACAAGAGACTATAGCGGAGTTAAAAGGCACACGTTTAGCTAGGTCCTAGTTTTATTTAATCGTAGCGTTCTGCACGATATATTTTGCTGAACTTACACCATCATGGACGATAAAGAGAAAGAGAAAATTTTACAGCAATATTATTTTGAGGAGGAAAAACCCCGCTGCTTATGCGGGTCCACAAAAACTTTTCGCTGTTTTGGAAAAGAAATATCCGGGAATATTTGGCTTACATCAAGCAGTGGCTGAATGATCAAGATGCTTATTCGCTACAGAAAACACGTCGGCATAATTTCAAGACGGTCAATCTACTAGTGATGAGCAGCTGGCCATAGACCTGAATAGAAGAGTGTTTTAACCGGTCATTCATAGTAGTCTGTATAAACAGCCTGTTCATCCTAATAACCCCATCACCTCAACTTAAATTTGTTGGTAATTACTGGTTATAAAGATATTTCCATTGTATGATAACGCCTTTTGAAATTTAATTATATGACATTTTCATGAACTATATATTTTATTATCATGCTGAGAGAAAAAAAGGTTTATTTTGGTATAATTAGTTGTTATTTTCAGCGTTATTCAATTTGCATTTTACAATTACCCAGGGTGTATTTTAATGAATATAATCCTGTATCTTAGAGATACAAGTTTTTATAAAAACTATTTCTTACCTACTCAATTCTTTTCATTGAGTCCATACAGTAAATTTGCCCAAACAGTGGATTCTTGAGCTGGAAATCACCACCATTCTCAGCAGATGTCAGTTAGTTGCTGCTATAGAGGTACCCCACTTTGAGTATGACAGCAAAGTCTTTTTTACAGAAAAGCCTTGAACCACATACCAAATAAAATAAGCTACCTCAAACAATTCTTATTGACAGTCTGATTTTATCCATTTGACAGCACTTCACTAACCCTCAACGGTTTGATATTAGAACGAATGTCGCGTCATAACCTTTCAGACTGAAATGTTAGGGTAAAAACACATATTTCAGTCGAGAAAAGCTACACGAATCAAACCGTTCATTTCCGGGTTTAGGCGCCAACAATGTTTACATCCGAAGTTTAGCGTCATTTTTCATAATCTCCTTGTTTGATCACCGTAAATATCTTGTATATATCATATTTTTTCGATTTAAACCAACACTAAGGAGAAGTAACGTTGATATTCTTATTTGTCCCGTTTTTTGCACAATTTTCTGTCTCGACCGAAATGGCGGAAGTCAAACTGTTAAACGGTGAAATGTATTAAATTGCGTCTGTGATCTTTTCGAAATTTACGAAATGGTCACTTTTTACCGAAACGGACTTATAACCCTCCTAGTTGGTGAGATCCCAGCTACTTCTTAATGATAAAGAGAAGTGAAATAAGTATTTTTTTTATAATACAAACACCGTTATTTACTTGAGTTGTATATTTCGGATTAAGCATACTTTCATCATACAGGGTTGAACTGTAAACATACAGTTTAAAGCAGATTGCTTCGCAAACCGTCGTTTCATCCAAGAAGGAAATAAGACATAGTTGTTGCAAACTAGCATGCAATATCTGTCTTATGCAGTAAAACAATATCGAGGAGTGAAATAGGAGGCAGGAGGAGTGAAAGAGGAGTCATGAGGAGTGAAAGAGGAGGCATGAGGAGTGAAAGAGGAGGCATGAGGAGTGAAAGAGGAGGCATGAGGAGTGAACGAGGAAGGATGAGGAGTGAAAGAGGAGGCATGAGGAGTGAAAGAGGAGGTATCAATTGGGATGGGGAGGGCAAGTTGAGGCATGGAACGGGAATGAGGAGGATAAGAGGAGGTGCCAAGGAGGGTAAAATGAGGCATCGGCGCAACATGAGGAGTGAATTGCTAGCTGTTGCGCGAGAATTTTGCGCCAACTGAATTCACCTCTATGTTATTCAGAAGCCGCTTCAAAGTTTCTTTGGCAGTTGCTGTCGGTCATTCGCCAATTGAAAGCGAAATGGATTACAACTGTTTTCCGTTCCGAGTACCCGATACGGTGAAGGAAAGTACGAATATAAACATGATACTTTCTGAGAGTTTTAACCTCCAGAAAAGACACAATGTGTCAAACGCATGCGGATTTGTTAATATCGTTTTAAAGAAGTGCTTCGACGTTGCCGGTATTGCTTCAAAAATCGTGTACGGTAAACTTATGGTGGAGAACTTTACTACAACTCATGTATGGTTGGAAATAGGTGATTTTACCTTGGACAACACCTACGTGGAAGATATACCTGAACACATATTTATTCCAATGAAAATAAAGTCTCAATATGTAGCTAAATCTCCACAATCTACCAAAGATTTTGTCGGAGATATATTTACTAAGTTAATTGGAATAGACTATCACAACAGCTTTGCCTTTGAATGGATGTTTCATCATTCTGAACAATACCTGATGTTATCTAAAAACATAATTCCGATGAAACGCTACTACCGCGATATGTCTAATTTCATGGAATACAACATGGATATGTCACCGCTCCAACTGCAGCAAAATGATACATGCTGGTGGTGTCGCTCACGCATGTGTTCCTACATAAAGTGCGATAGGTGCAACGTCGCCAGATACTGTAACCAACAATGTATGCTGGCAGACAAATCAGTCATTCATCATGCAATATGCGTATTACCCTCTTCCAAATATGACACTAAATACACTTACTTTATCATATGAGGTTTCTTCGACTCACTTCAACCACACGACGCTTTAAATAGGAATTTGTATATAGCGCAGATATTTCTGAAAGTCTGCGTGGGTGTTTAACACAATCACAGACTGATGGGCGACATGTAAGTTTTTTAGGGTGACGATTAAAATATATTGACTTTAACTAAAAGCTTTAGTTGACATCATATATCTGTCAGTGATTGCTCGGATGTCGAAGAGTCAAGACGTGTGTTACAAACATGGATATATTTGATAACAAAGACATAACGAGGATGAGTAAGAGGAAGAGGAAAAGGATCATCTTTCAAAGGAGTCAGAGACCTCAATCTGAAATTTACATTAGAATGGTTCTACCGGCAGAGCAGACAACCGCTATAGCTAAAAGTATGCTCGAACGTCAATCTAAACCAAAAGATGTATCAATTGTAGGTCAGAAAGAAATACAACCCACCAGAGAAAAACTCAAACGACAGAATTCAAAAGTAGACGATACAACCAGGAAGAGTAAGAAACCTAGACAGGATCCGCCATCTACTGGAAGAAAACGGAAAGAGAAGACCGGTGAACTCGACAACATAACAACTATTGGACAGGTGTTAAGTTGAATGCTTCACTCACTCCTCCTCATTCTTGTTTAAAACGTCGAGGACGATGTTTCAGTGCGACATTTGCTTAAAAACTTTTGGGAGAAAGGATAATATGTTACGGCATAAAAATTCAGCGCATACAGACATAAACTCGGATGAAGACGTGATGTCAGACGTATCAAAGATGGAGGATATTTTTGGGCCCAAAAATGACAACGAGTCTAGTCACAGTGACGACGATGACGGTACATCTGTCACTTCAGAGGAGTCTTCGGTGATAGATCCTTGGAACGATATTGTAGAGGAAGCGTTCCGAAAGTGTCAATCGCAGTTTGACTCGGAGGTAAATGAGCTTATGGAGAAAAATAGCGACATCAGTGAAGGTGAAGCCAGAGAAAAAGCTTTCAGGAAAATGGAAAGCACCTACAGGGAAGCAATGATGAACAGTTTTGGTAGTAAACTGTTGTGGTTTGATGCGATGAAACAAGATCATATCTATAAGTCTATAAAGAGGACAGTAAAGCGGCTTATTGATACCGACGAGTACGACGAGGAGGAAGCTTTGAAATACGGCATACTCAAGCGGAGGTTTCTCTATGACAAGGTCCTAGATACTTACGAAATTCCAGAGCTGGGAAGAGAGGATGACATGGAACAAGAAGAAGACTCGGAATGATAGTGTAAATAACCCAGAAACAGATAGTTTCTTTTGCTATAGGACGATATCGTGTATTTCGTGTAACAAACGTTTAAATGCTACAACAACAACAACAAAACGATTGCAATGGTTATTCGTGCATTAAAAAAAACATTATCGAGACAGAGATGGAAATTATCGTTAAAAAAACATGAAAGCATGCATTGTTATAAAATAAACCGTCGGAGGAATGTTACATGTCAAATATGACAATTTGTCTTAGTTAAGTTAGCTTTAATTCTTACCCATTACAAAATGTGATAAAGCGGGATAAATAGTATCCGTGTTAGATATAAATGGGAAAAAAGTATGTTATGAATAAAAGCAATAAACCTATTTTCTTTTGTTATTTAATCTATATCCCCGATTTATCACTTTCCTTTTTGTACATACATAAGCGTAACACTTTCCCCCCCCCTACCCAAGGAGATTATGAAAAATGACGCTAAACTTCGGATGTAAACATTTTTGGCGCCTAAACCCGGAAATGAACGGTTTGATTCGTGTAGCTTTTCTCGACTGAAATATGTGTTTTTACCCTAATATTTCAGTCTGAAAGGTTATGACGCGACATTCGTTCTAATATCAAACCGTTGAGGGTTAGGGAAGTGCTGTCAAATGGATAAAACCAGACTGTCAATAAGAATTGTTTGAGGTAGCTTATTTTATTTGGTATGTGGTTCAAGGCTTTTTCTGTAAAAAAAGACTTTGCTGTCATACTCAAAGTGGGGTACCTCTATAGCAGCAATTAACTGACATCTGCTGAGAATGGTGGTGATTTCCAGCTCAAGAATCCACTGTTTGGGCAAATTTACTGTAAGGACTCAATGAAAAGAATTGAGTAGGTAAGAAAAAGTTTTTATGAAAACTTGTATCTCTAAGATACAGGATTATATTCATTAAAATACACCCTGGGTAATTGTAAAATGCAAATTGAATAACGCTGAAAATAACTAATTATACCAAAATAAACCTTTTTTCTCTCAGCATGATAATTAAATATATAGTTCATGAAAATGTCATATAATTAAATTTCAAAAGGCGTTATCATACAATGGAAATATCTTTATAACCAGTAATTACCAACAAATTTAAGTTGAGGTGATGGGGTTATTAGGATGAACAGGCTGTTTATACAGACTACTATGAATGACCGGTTAAAACACTCTTCTATTCAGGTCTATGGCCAGCTGCTCATCACTAGTAGATTGACCGTCTTGAACTTATGCCGACGTGTTTTCTGTAGCGAATAAGCATCTTGATCATTCAGCCACTGCTTGATGTAAGCCAAATATTCCCGGATATTTCTTTTCCAAAACAGCGAAAAGTGTTTGTGGACCCGCATAAGCAGCGGGGTTTTCCTCCTCAAAATAATATTGCTGTAAAATTTTCTCTTTCTCTTTATCGTCCATGATGATGTAGTTCAGCAAAATATACCGTGCAGAACGCTACGATTTAAATAAAACTCCTAGCTAAACGTGTGCCTTTTAACTCCGCTATAGTCTCTTGTGATTGGTTGAGGAAACGGACAGTGTTTAAAACCATGTATACAATAAATAGACACTTTTTATTGAAATATGTAACTCTAGCTATAATAAAACAAAATATTGTGTAGCATTTGCTTCCCCTGCATCATACAGGAACAAAATACCTGAAAGGGGCAAAACATCACCAAGGTGATGTTTTTCCCATCCTACTTTCCCACTACTCACGTTAATTAATTAAACTCGAAAGGTTCGTTTCTTCAAAATCAACCCAATGCTTACTAGGACATTGGAATATGAATATCAGATATTATCAGGAATGGCCACATTCAGCAGACACAGCCTCCCCATACAACCAAAAAGTAGAGAGGAGAAGAGAACATGGTGTTACAATTATCTATTTCAACTCAACCCCATGATACCCAGAACTTACATGGCATAATGTGTACTATCATCATTATGAATTTCCGCCAGATTGTTCAATCTATAATTGGTAAAATACATTGTCACCGAGGAACATTGTTTACATTCTTAAGAATTTATGCTAGCTAGTTACATGTACCCAAACATAATACATATATCAAATATAATGGTAGCCAAGCATTATTTCTTAGAAGACTATAGTATACTGTACTGTAAATTACTGTACTGTACTGTACTGTACTGCACTGCACTACACCACACCACACTAGACTACACTACACTACACTGCACTATACTATACTACACTGTACAACACTACTCTACACTATACTATACTATACTATACTATACTATACTATACTATACTATACTATACTATACTATACTATACTATACTATACTATACTATACTATACTATACTATACTTTACTATACTATACTTTACTATACTAAACTGTACAACACTACACTACACCACACCACACCACACCACACCACACCACACCACACCACACCACACCACACCACACCACACCACACCACACCATACTATACTATACTATACTATACTATACTATACTATACTATACTATACTATACTATACTATACTATACTATACTATACTATACTATACTATACTATACTATACTATACTATACTATACTTTACAACACCATACCATACTATATTTTACTATACTATACCATACCATGCCAAACCATACACCTTACACTCTACTATATACTATATACCATACCATACTACGTATCATACCATACCATATCATACCATACCGTACCATACCATACAATACCATACAATACCATACTTATACTTTAACATACCACTCCACATCAAACCACACCATCACACCTATACTATATCTTACTATACTATACATTTCCTTACCACACTGTATTGTACCGTACACACCACAGCATACCATAGTACTCTATAATATACAATACCACACCAGACCACACAACACACCACCAGACCTCACGCAACACCACCACATACCATACACTATACATATATTAAAGAATCAGGCGAGTGAGTTATGGCCTTTTGGTACTCTTGTTTTTATTTTTTGTTTAAATTATTTATACAGCCATAGCAAGAGGTATAAACAAATGACAAAAATGGGATAATTGGGTGTTGAGTGGTGAAGGGGGTGGGGTTGGAGGTGGGCAGGGATAGTAGGTAGATACGTGTGGGATCAGGGGTGTATTGGCTAGGTTGTGTTAACGCTCCAAAAATAACCCTTAAAGAATAAAATAAGTGTAATTTATTGATTTCTTAACTTGAATCATGAAACATTTGATTATGTATGTGTTGGGGGTGTTATAAACTCCTTACTCACCCCAAAGTTTAAATGAAGCACAATTTAAATGTGCTTCATGTCCGACTATTTGAATAGTTGAGCGTGCAGTCGTTTCCGACTGGCTCTTGTTTATGCTGAATGTTGAGATAGTTTTGATTATTAGCCAACTCAGTATCTAGATATTAGGGCAGATAGTTAAAATACAAATACCAGCAAATATTCAACAAAAAAGATTGCTTTCTTTCTTATGAACTTCAATACGGGTTTTCCAATTAATACCATTTAATGAAAGGGACTCTAGATAAAAAGAAATCATTTGTCAAAACCATCATGACAACTCGACCTACCAAGTTTGGGAGAATATAAATAACAGCAAACACTTGTGATTGACCAGACATGTTGTGTTTTTTATTGAATGTCACGGATAACTTTTGACCTGTCGACCTCAAAATCAATAGAAGTCATCAACTTGTCATTAATTTGTTTTGCATGTAAGGTTCCGACGACCTTGACCTTTATAATCACAACAGCTAGTGAGGAGATTTATACATCATGATCAACAAGTTTTGTTTGAGAAAGTTTTCCCTATTTATTTATCGGACACATTTTCTCCATCAGTCACTGACCTTGACATTCGACCTGTTGACCTAGTCCGTGGCGGTTATTTGTCATTACCAACCAACCCTGAAATTAGTTTTGACAAGGTTTTTTTCTATTAACAGAAATAGTTATCTAAAAGTAAAACTGGGCCATTACTATGCTTATATAGAATAATTCCATTGTGGCGGTATTCGACTTGCATCATTCCCGAAACTGATGGTGATGGGAAGTTACAATATCGCTCCAGATAGGTATCTTCTCAATATAAAGAGTAATTACCCTGCAATACTTTATTGGATTGTGACAGCGTTTGGCGTGCATCATTCCCCGTACCCATGCATAGAAACATAATTATAAACATAAACATAATTCTATTATTAACGTATGATGATGGAAAGTAACGAAATATGACCAAGCAGTAAACAGATTTCGCTCATGATGTGAATCTTTAGTTTATAAAAGGGCCATCATTCTGCAAATTTTTATAGGATCGTGATAGCATTCAACGTGCATCATTATCCTTTTCATATTTTTATTCTTAGTTTCAATAAAATCCTAATATTCAGTTCCAAGACATGGCTTCGGACCGACAACGCCAAAATAATTTCCTTCCGCCTTCGACACTTGATAGAAATGAATTTAGCAAACTTATTCATTCGACTTTAGGCTGAATAGCACATTGTGGTGAGAATTGTGGACATGAGAATTAACCTTAGTTATTCACATCTTCCTTTTATCTGCTTCATACGTCCTGTCTAATTACACAGCATAACAGAATACAAGAAAAACCCATCTTTTATTTTGAAAATTATCTTTAATATATTGTATAGATATGATAGATGGTACATACATGGGAACATTAAAGCTGCAAATATAATTCACTAATTTATAACAAAAAATGGACTTAACGAACAAGCAAGTAATACGATATCATAAAGCGCGACCACACATCCAGACGCTTCAGAGAAACAGTATTGGAATAACTAATAAAGACTATAAAGTATCATTCACGTGTGTTGGGTAAAGATCGCGTGATGCGGCTCGAGTGAGGGCCGGACCACGCGATCTTTACCCAACATAAGTGAATGATACGTTTTCTTGCATACCGTATTTATTTTGTGCATTTTGAGGTATTTTCCTGTAAAATTTTCTTTTTTTATAGTAGCGGAGTGATAAATATGGAAGCATATATACGCCACAACTTAACCATATAAAATAACGTGAAAAATAGAGGATTTCGCAAAAAGAGTTTTTTTCTCGCAAAAACAGATAAATTACACACGAAAGAAATTAACACAAATTTATTCCTGATAATGCTCTAAATTTCCTCAACATAAAGATTTAGTATCCATGAAAATAATGGAGGGTTTCTCGAAAACAGATAACTTTTTCGCGAAATCATCCATTATTTTCTCGTTATTTTATGTGGTTAAGTTGTGGCACAAATGTGCTTCCATAAATTTTAGATAACTGGCATCTTTCGTAAAATTGTTAGGCTTTCATGAAAACCTGAAAAGTTATCTGTTTTTCGTTTCACAAAATCTGATTTCATGTATCTTCCATTATTTTCATGCAAAAATATCTTTCGTGAATTTTTTAAGGTTTCGTTAAAAGTTATGTGTTTTCGTGAAATCCTCCATTATTTACAAGAAAACTTAATCTTTATGTTGTGACATTTTAGAGCACTAACAGAAATAAATTCATGTTAACATAACTTTGTTTTGTCGTGAAAATATGGATGTTTTCGCGAAAAAAAACGTTTTTTTTTTGCAAAATCCTCCATTATTTTCACGTTATTTTATGTGGTTACGTTGTGGCACAAATACGCTTCCATAGATAAGGCCTACAATATATTCCATCGTTCATTCATAACTGCGTAAGACGTCGTGACGTCATATAAGGCGCGAGACTCATTCTACATGGGGGTGTACGATCGAAATTTCCTACACGGGTGAAAACACCGGATGACCTGATTTGGTATGCAAGAATATACGTATCTTGCATGAGTGTGCGGTGAAGATGGAAAAATCTGACACCAAGGGGGTACTGTATTGCGGGAACGAGTCTCTGTCGAATTCCCGCCAAAACAGTTCAACCGAGGTGTCAGATTTTTCTATCTTTGCCGAATGTCCCATGCAAGATTCTTTTTCTTGCATACCTTTTACTGTTCATAACATTTGTGTACATGTATACAAACTAAATTTTGTTTCCTTACGCTGAAATATTGACGTAAACATAAACCTTATTATCTAAATGCTGTCACTAACTTAAATAAATTACGTCAGATACTTGAAGACGTCACGTCACTCGTGCAGCACGCGAACGTTATCTTTTCCCTAGGGAAGATTTTCTTTCCATGGTAAAACACACTATACTATAGAAAATTTTTAGTGGTGGCGCTGCAAGCATAGTGACCTACATTGGGAAATTTTGGGAATAGTAAAACAAGGTAATAGTAAAATTTTATATGCATGGGTATTTTATGTTAAAACTTAAGGTTGCAATCTCCAATTCGACCTATTTTCAATTTCATTGAGAAGGATGTTGCCTGTGTAAACAAATGCGCGCGCACTGACCAGGATCTGCCGTAATTTCACAGAATAAGTAAAACTTTTCCAGGGCCACCGGAAACATGAGGGCGCCGGAAATGGGACAGCCAGTGAGATATTGAGTAAAACAACCGTCAAAGTTTCAGTAAATGACATGACTGATTATAAATCAGTCTAACAAAATGACGACATATAGAGTGCGAAATACCCCAAACCACACCTACAGTGTTTACCCCAAACCACTTGAAATCGACTACATTTATTTTTGTAAGTGCTATAATCAGATTAACGACATGTAAAATGCATGGCGTGTTGCTGTTCAAGTGTTACAACATAAATAAAAAATTATGTTATTATTTTCATTGGTTATTATTAAATTATGGTTCAAGTATTTCAATTCATTCAGAAGCAATAAGGTTAACACTGATTTTTATACTAGAGCTCGCAGGGCCTTATTTCATATGAACTTATTTAATTATCAAAAGCTTATATTGAAGTCGTTTGGGGTGGTTTGGTGTAGTTTGGGGTAGTTTGGGGTGGTTTGGGATATTAGAACGAACCCGTTTATTACGCTGGCGCTGCTGATTTTTTTCTTCACAAAGTTCTATTGTTTCAAAGACATGCACGGTTCAGCGTTGTGTTATATATGAATGAAAAAAAAAGATGTCTTATTATTAAGTAACATACTCGTAAAACTTGCTTGTATGTAAAATTAACGCTTAAGAGTTAGTGAAATTAAGTTTATATATAATTGTTTATAATCTTTGTTACAACATTCGCTGACAGATGACTAATTATTAAAAATGTTAAAAACTTGTAATTCTAAACAGCGTTGTATATCATTGTAAACCACATCTGTATCATTAGACAACCAATTCTTCTGTATTATTCGACAACACATGCGTTTGTATCAATATAAAACAAACGCGTCTGTATCATGAGACAACACATGCGTTTGTATCATTATAAAACAAACTCGTCTGTATCATAAGACAACACATGCGTTTGTATTATTATAAAACAAACGCGTTTGTATCATTAAACAACAAATGCGTCTGTATCATTAGAAAACCAATTCTTCTGTATTATTAGACAACACATGCGTTTGTATTATTATAAAACAAACGCGTCCATATCATAAGACAACACATGCGTCTATATCATTAGACATCAAACATGTCTGTATTTTTAGACAACACATGCGTTTGTATTATTATAAAACAAAGGCGTCTGTATCATTAGACAACAAATGCGTCTCCACCATTAGAAAACAAATGCGTTTGTATCATACGAAAACAAATGCGTCTTCAGTGTTTAAAAGAAAAACATAAACTATTTTGTTATTCAGAAAGAACATCTAACTTTTCAATTCTCAGGTTGCAGTTAGTGTATTGTAATCTGACATCAGGGAACAGTTTCAAATGCCAACATATAATCTGATTCAATTAGTTTTAACTTGTTCTCATTATCTCTTACATATCGTATACAATTATATGTATCGGCGTCATTTACCCACTTCGCCTTAACGGTAACAGACTGGTTCAGATTAAGAAGACTGTTCACAAACCGGATCCAAGTGGACTGACTCATACCTACATAACTCAGTGTTATACATTTAAGATTTCTCATACCACAGTTCATCTCCAAAGCTTCATCCTGTATTTCCACTAATATAAGGTCAATCTTCCGAAGCTGAGAACAGCTACACATATCCTCATTCATTTGTTTAGTGAAGCAAATGGTACTTGCAAATGGACGACACCTACCAAATGTCAATAATGTTAGTTTTGCAGCATTCCTTACAGCATAAAGGACATCACTTCTGTCTGTGGTCACTGTATTAAGATTTGTTGTATTCACGGATTTAATGTCAACATTAAAGGTATCTATAATTTCGAGAATCTGTAGGTCATTGTGAGCGGAAAGATCAATGACACAACGTAAATGGCCTCTTACAATAAATAAGTTAAGTAGACGTACCACATTTAAGGTAACATTATGAGATATAAACTTTCCCAGATCCTGCGTTGTTATAATGCGAGAGAGTTCTAAATGTCTAAGATTCGGAATAACATCTCCTCGACTTAACATGTTTCTGAAGCAGTCATAATTATATAAACCTTGACCTGGTATTTTACTCATGAAGTCATCCTCCGATAAATCTGCTTGTACAATCACTTCAAGGTTTGTTGTAACAACGTTTATAACTTGTGTACCAACGCTAATGTTAATAAGCTGTAACTGGAGATGTCCGAGGTTGATTACTGGTAACCAATCGATACCCTTATTTGTTATGAACTTGATTTTTCTAACCGAATTTGTTTCTGAAATGTGTTGTGATAATGGGGTCATCAAAGGTTTAGTTATATCCGTGTGAAATAAATATATTGATATAGTCTGTAAGTTATGAAATTCGACAATGTAATTCTGATACAAGTCTGATCTAGACCCACTTAAACCACATGTAAAAGATAAGTGGAGCACTTTCTGTGGAATAACACGCTGTAGCAAAGCTGTGTATTCATAGTCTCCACGATCACTTATTATCAAATCAAGAACAGGTAATTTATACAAGCTGGTATCACCTTTAACGTTACATTCAAAAACACAGCTCTTTATCAATTTCTGTATGTTAAGTGTCATTGTTACGTACTCATCCAAGTAAGGATTGCCTGATGTTTTCGTTAAATATTGGTCTCTTATCATAGAGTATTTTATATCGCATTGTGCAGTACCATATATGTGCTTACAAACATCGAGAAGAATCTCTGAAGCAAGACCGCATAACATCCTTAATACCACACCAAACTGTAGAATATCTTGAACTGAAGAGAAGCGTCTAAAGAAGAGTTCAACGATGTTTTCATTTTGAGAAAGGTATCTAGCACCAGGGGATTGCATCTGCTCCATGTTTAAACGATTAGGAACGTAAAATAGGAACCAATTATATGCAATTCCAAAGCAGCTTTTTCTTTGAATGTGTTTTGTATCATCGGTTTTTTTATTTTTTTTATTTCTTACATGACTGGCTATGTAAAGCGCAGCAAAATACTCCTGGAAAGATGCATGCGTGAAGGCAAGCTGCGTATTTTGTTTAGTGTTATCATGACAATTGTCTTCAGTAAGCAATCCGGTTGTCATTAAGATATAGATCATATCATCATCTAGTCCATCTCGGTTCAGCTTAGCGCGACCAAATGACATTTGTGAGTCTGCATTGATAAATAAATCAAAGGCTAGTTTTCCTAAAATAAATAACAAATTCCGATTTGACCAACAAGCGTCATATTGCATCAGTTTGCTTGGTAAATGTAATTCGGTTGAAATATGACAAGAACTGACTGTCTTAAGTTTCTTGTGATTGTCCTTCTCCTCGGCCCATTTCAGTGCAATATTCACAAGGCTGCTATAATAATCACTCAAACATTTTCCTACTTCGATATCATTTGCTAACATCCAAATAAGTTGTTGTAACAAAAGTGGTGTTTTCTCAATATGATCGATTTTCTGAGCATTGAGGTTTTCAAGGACAGTGTCTGTGTTTGATTCCTTTGATAAAGATAAAAGATATTTTTCCGTCATTGACTTTATTGATTTAGCAGGTATACCACTTAAAGTTATTTTCAGATCAAACTCGGTGAAAGCCATATTTAAAACACTTGGAGCAGATGGTCGTGACGTCGTCAGGAGTGTTACTTCTTTAATATCTTCCGAATATGGAAGACTGTCTGTGACATGCTGTGGTCGCTGCTCGTCATAATTTGGCGTCCATTCGTCAATGCCGTCAGCCAATATTAAACATTTTTCAGGTACGTTCAGTAAAATATCGTCCAATACATCTTCCGGAATTACGTCCTTATAATACCAAAGAATCATTTCTCTGATTCTGCCACCTTTTTGGAGCCTTCGAAGAGGTAAGAAAAATAGAAAATCAAATTGCTTCATTGTCTCAACATTTATATTATTTTCTTTTGGATTCTTTGTCCGGAGATTTTGTACAGATCTGCACCAATTAAGAATCATCATTTTACAAAAAGCACTTTTACCACTTCCAACTTCCCCTACGAGATAAATTCTTCGCATTCGATGTCCATCTGATTGAAATATACTTCTGTACGACGTCAAGGAAACGGTACGTTTTTCATCCTGATTCGTTGTTGTTCCTTTCTTTTCTCTTTCTATTAGAGGTTCAACGTAAACCTTGTCTATGTCGATTGCGTTTTCCCTAGTCTTTAATGGACTTACAGAAGTTTTAACATAATGCTTCTGTAGATGTTCTGCGAGCTTACGACGAGATTCTGAGAAAAACAGAAAATAAATATGCTATTTGATTACAAATCAAAATAAGACGCTTGTTTTCTTTGGTGATTTATATAACAATTAAATACAAAAATAGTATCATTTAAAAGGTCTCAAATGTATACTTTCCACCGAGTTTGATACAGAACAAGATAATTACTACAGTGGAATGGGTATTTAATTGATGTAACTGAAATATCAACCGATACGCTGGATCCAGTTAGTTCGATTTCACTAAGAGGCATCATCAAAATACACAATACGATTGATTTAGTGACGTAACTATGCTGCAGTTCGCAGATTTTACCTACAATCTTTTATCACATTAATTACAAACCTAATCGTTTCTCCACTGTTATCAGCTGTTTCTTGTGTAAATTCTTCAGGTTCTCGACATCTTTCTCCACGTTATCAATTCTCTGTAAAAATATGCAGGATATTCTTTATTTATTCAATCTCACTAAAGTCAGATCTAATAAAATGTTAGATCTGATGACAGCCCGCAGATACCGTGTGGACGTTATAGCGGTTTCCCCGATTACTATTTTTAGAAATTGTCAACACAGGAAGCATGATTTATAACGCTCGCGAAATGATCTGAAGATGTCATTACATTAGATATGAATGTAATACTACACAAGCACATATATCTTCAGTGAAATGTGTCTTACATAGGCTGTCAACACTTCCTATGGTTTTAAATACTATGTCTACTTTCACTTTTGCGATTTTGTAGGCGACAATCTGATTGGTTCAACGGGTTAGTGATAAAAGCACGTTTTAGTTACTCGTCGTCAGATCCTGATAGCGTAGCGGTTTTCAGGAGATGATTTTAATCAGATTGTTATTTATTCTACGTGAAGATGTAAAATGTTTGAAATTACTCCTTACTAAATGCTCTTCTAACAAAAACAATCATGGAAGTTTTATAGGTATGTTTCATTTTCAGCATAAACTTTAAAAAATGTTATGTGTTTTGTCATTGTTGTTGTTGTTTCTAAATAATCGTTGTTTAATTTTTTACAATACAAATATTGCAGTCAGACAAATAACAAAATGCATATAAATCTATTTTACTGAAGTAAAAGAACAAAATATTACTTGATCAATATCTGCATGTTCTTTTTCTAGCTTTTGGTGTGTCTTTTTAAGTTCGCAGAATTCTTTTGACAGAACCGAGTGTTCCTTTTCGAGGTGACAATGTCCTTTTGCAAGATTCAAATATTTTTCAACAACGCATAATTGTCCTTTTTCAAGCCCTAAATGTCTCTTTTCGAGATCGGAGTGTCTAACTGTTAGACCTGAATGTTTTTCTTCGAGTTCTAAATGTCTCTTTTGTAGCTCAGCATGTGTTTTGTCTAGTTCCAATTGTCCTTTAAGCACTTCTGAATGTTTATCTCCGAGTCCTAAATGCCCTCTTTCAAGGTGTAATTGTTTTTCTTCGAGTTCTTTTTGTTTCTTTGTTAGGTCGGAATTGCTTACGTTAAGTTTATTAATCTTTTGCTCAACTATGTCTCGAAGGACACTGGCTTCGGTTTCAGTCGTTATGATAAACTCCTGACTTTGAAGCTGTTAATAAAACGAACACACTTTTGTTATTCCTTCTTTTATTTTTCAGTGATCTAACGAGTTTTTCCACCTAACAACTGTGATCATATAACGACACGCTATTAACAAGTGTCAATGTTTGATTTTAATTTATTTTAAAAGTTCACACTTCGAATTGAATGACTGTTGAACACATATAAGTTAGGCTGAACAATATGAAAACAATATAAACAGGAAGTAGCAAAATAGCATTTGAACAAGCCTAAAAAGTAAACCATGCATAACAGGTATTGCTACTCTAAGAAATCACAGTCACGGCGCAGCAACAAATCAGAGATGATAAAAGGGCAGACAAGACGCCACAAACAGTTAAAGAATAAGATAAGTTGAGGGAGAACCGCCTTAGAAGTGTCAGTTGCAAAATAATTTCATGATTCTAATCTGCACCAACCTTACACTTTCTCCGGCAGTTTATCAAATAAACAAGCAATGTGAATAAGCTCTTATCCTCCCATCAACTTAACAAGGTTATATGATACAGCACACAAATACATAAACATAAGAAGGGTGAGATTAGATTTATTAACTTATAATTATTTAACTTAATAGATCTACTTACCTCTTTAATGTTTTCAACCGCTTCCTTTGCACTCTGAGTATCTTTTAGTTTCTTCTCATCTGCCAAAATACTGACAACGTTTCTAAGGCATTCATTTAGATCTTGGTCATCTAATTCCATATTCGGCGAATGAAAGATCTTGTTTCTGAGTTCAAGAGTCTAAAATATTAACAGTCCTTTTGAATAAATATCCCTTTACACAGTTTAGACCTCGCCATATAACATATGTATTTATAATAAGGTGATTCTATCAGATTTAAAAGAAGTAGCTATAAATTTTAGACTTAATAATTTTATGTAACGGTAAAATGCTTAATAGGTTCAAAACATTAGATGCATAATAAATAGCAACAGCTACAATGTATTATCAATTGTTACTTAAATTCTCGTCCGATCAAAACGTTTAAAAAGTATTTATCTGATCCCCTTCTTAGACTAATATTGGTTGTAATTTTATATGAGTTAGTTGTTTAAGCGTTTATTAACATTGATACGTTGACGCAAAGCTAATATCTGATTGATTCCACACTGACATGATGTAGACCATCTCTTTTTTAATAATACATGCAATTCTGGTGTAATTATAGAGAGATTATTATCAGGCATCAGGCAAAAAAAGTATTTCCATAGACAACGACCAGTGTACGAATCGTTAAATCTTTTAGCTATTGGACAGGCGCTACTAGAAAATTACTGCAAAAAAACAACAGCAATATACCTTGCAGAAAGCATCACTTTTGTTTCCAGAAATCAAACTAGACAGACTAGTTTGATACATTGTATTGTTGTTGAAGACATGCAACAGTCCCGCTACGTCTATCTCCTCCACTGATTGTTTGTCTCTATAGCCAGGTGCGTTGATAAAACATTTTGCTACCTCCCACGGATGTGTTACCCATTTCGTAATATCTGTGTTTTTCAAGCATGGCGCTGGCGGTCTAGACGCATGAGAATTCAGAATTTCTTCATATATAGCATCGCAAATTTTATTTGGACAGCTTGCTTTGTTTGGATAAAGACAGTTACAGTTGGTTTGACCTTGTGGACAAAGTTTTCTGTTTGTTGTCCCGTCTAGCGCATATTTGTGAAGTGGGTTAAGATCACGTAATGTACACGCTGTACATATCTGCCCGGTCGTATGACATATTTGTTGTAGAATTCGTGTGTGATCTTCTCGAACAACATCATCTGCAAACTTTTCGAGTCCATCTTTCAGATATTTAATCGAAAGTCCTCCTTTCACCCAATTTCTATACTTCAACTTTTCTAACTGTGATTGGTGAGACAATTTCGATGTTTCTTTTTTTTCTTGCGTCGCATTATCTATTGCAAATAGAAGAAAACAAATTAAGTATTAAGGAACCGAGTCCAGACATTAAGAATGTCTTGATGTATGATGGGTTCAAACAGATTACTTTGTTAAGAATTCAAACAAATTCAAACAAAGAATTTCTTTTTTAAGAAAATATTTTATTTCGATTTCAATACATGATTTTCAGAATAGAAATGTGATTTATTCGCACATTTACTTTCATTGCAGTCCAAAATAAAAAGGGAAAATCTTTTTTTCCCTTTTGAAATCAGTTTTGCTACAGAACGATTTTTCAAGGCAAACAGCTGTCTGTATTCGACGTTTTGCTCTATAAATGCAGTGGATGTTGATCATTTCCGAAGAAATTTCTGCTGAAAATCTCTTAAAGGTCCAAAATAATGAATATAGGAACAGTGGAAATTAATAATAACCCTTGACTCTATATAATTTCACTCTCATAGCAATAATATCTGTTCAACTTGCAATATCTTTATATTTCTAGCAGAAATTTCTGCTAGAAATTTTACCGAAACAACTGTGGTGGAAAAAATGCTTGAACTTTCCAGCAGAAATTTCTGCCAGAAAATTTATCGAAATACAAGCTGGTGCAAAAAGTTTATTGCATTTCCAGCAGAAATTTCTGCCAGAAAATTTATCGAAATACAAACTGGTGCAAAAAGTTTATTCCACTTTCCAGCAGAAATTTCAGCTGTAACCTTGACCGAAATGTGCAGAACATTTTTTCAGCAAACAATTCAATTTAAAATATAAAAATAATATAAATTATGGAACAACGTCGTGAGATCATTAAAAGTTGAATAATTTTAGTCGTTCAAACATAAATTATGAGCACGACAATGTATTTGTATAGCTTTACGTTCAATAATTGTCGATATGAAGACTCAATTAACGTCTAACATAAGCATATAGCAGAAGTTTGTGTTTAGTCATGAAACAGATAGGTTGAAAAAAGGTAATTGCATAACTTAGCAAGCATATCTGAAACCATCTTGATAAAAATTGTAGGTGCAACCATATCATTCACGGACATGAATTAAAATATGACGCTTATTGCTTCTTTGTTAGTAAAAGTATCAAATAATTAAAAAAGCACAGTAAAATATATAAATATAAGAAATCTAAATCGTTTATCTAATTTTAATAAGGACAAAAACGTAAATTTAATGGTTCATTAATTTGAAGAACTATAAGAATACAAGTCTGTAAAATATACGTTTGTATGATCATACTTGTTAACTTAAAATATATTTCCATAAATAAAGATTATGCTTATAAAACTTCTTTTAGTCGACTTAAAGCCATGCGTTTTACAGAATCATTTCATTCCTATACTATAACATTCCCAAATGAAATTTAAAAAAGGCAACGATTCACACATTTGTCGGAATGATCCATAGATGTGTGAAAAGAATCTTCCAAAAATGAATCACAAATAATTACAGAACTTAACTACTGTAGCATTTAAGTGTATTGGTCATCAATATCGTCTACAACAGGTGACTCATTATGGTTTCTATGTATGTACACAAGATTTTATACACTTTCTACACCATAATAAATGAGATAAATACAGAACAAAATATGAAATTAGTATTTTCTCAATATGATGTTCATGAAACTAGTCCTAATTAGTAAATAATTCAGGGTCATACAATATTTATAAGCATAACATATTTTGCACAAACACATTATGCGAGAATCAAACTAACTTTTAAGCATTACCAACCCAGCTTCTTTATACCCTCAGTTATTACATTTCTTCAATAAGACATATGCAGTTATATTCATTTTTCCATTCGTTCTTCCATTTAAGAAAATTGCTTTAGTTCTTGTAATATTATGTCAAGTATCTATCTCACCAGTCGACGATGACGGTTCTTAAACAGGTATATCTTCAATTTTCTTTCCAAAACTTCTATATTTAATTTAAGTAACGATGGTAAAATAATATTAGAGTTTAAGGTTCTAAATTGCTCCTTGTACACTGTAATCGTTTTCAATGTCTGTCGTAAGTTCCTTTTGCATTCTAAAATAATTCGTTTATTGTTTGTTTCCTTTCTGTCCTTTTGACCTCTGAGTTGTTTTGCTGATGGTATTCGTGAACGTTAACAAGTACATTGTACCAGCGTCACTTCTGCGTAGAATATCTACCGTTTTAATAAAACCAGAATCTCGTCATCCTGGTGGGTATGCCCGACATATTGAAATGAACCTGAAAAAGACAGTTAATCATTTAACTTGCTGCAATTTGTTATCTTTGTAATATTTGAGGAAATAAAGAACAAATACTATCAAAACGGTTAGCCAAGACCGCATGAAAAATAGAGTTAAAATCTGACTGGCAATAGTTGAATAAATGCTGTTTTTATTTACATAATAATATTATCCTACCGTGCTTACCATGCTCATTAATAAGAGAAGTGCCAATAAACAGACACCATTTCGACTAATTTAATTGGTGTGTTACACGTGGCGAAATTAGTGTGCGTCATTAGCCAGAAAACTACAAATCACAACATAACATTTTGTTTCTCTTTATAACTTTTTTCTTCAAAGCATTATTTGTATGAGAACGATTTACATTTGTTCTGTATCAAAGTGGATTCATTTTGATATTCATCAAACATTCATCGTGATTCATTTGGAGTAATTTTTATAACATTTAATAACGGTGAAGACTAGAGTTGATAAAGGTGATTTGTTGCGGACGGGGAGACACACGGGGAGGTAAACCTATAGTCCCCTCCGATGCAGATTACGAAAAGAGATTCCAGAACATAAATTAATGGCATGAATCAAGAAACAAATTTATAAAACATCGTTTAATGTACGGGGTAAGCGCAAGTCATTTAGAAATTACTGTTTTTACTTCGTTACTATTGTTAACATTTCATCAAAATGAGATTTACATCAATACTATCATAATTATTTAGTTACCATATAGGCTTGCTGTTCTTCTGTCCGCAGTTGTAGATGACACAGTAAGTGTAGGGAATCTGTGTCTTTTGTTTGTGGCCGCTCGTGGTTTGCATATTTCACTACTTTAATCTTTCGTAATAAAGTTTCAGCTGTGATTTACGTTAACATTTGTATGTAAAAATATGTTTTGTCTAGAGCCGAGTAACACATTTCGTATGACACTGAATTATTTTTTGTGGAGTTCATGTATACTGGAGTATCATTTTATTTCGCGTGGGCTTAATAGTCGCTTTGAATGAGCACACAATCAAATACCAGCGAATATTAACCACATGATTTCTTATACTATGTGGATAATACTACTGAGCGAATCTAGTTTATGTCAGCGTAAAGTTTTCGTTGGCGTCGAAAATTAAGCACCGTGAAATAAAATAATACCACAATTTATAATATGCATTTCTATAATATAAACATAAAAGATGATATATATTATTCACATATTACTGAGAATTTTTAACTGATTTTCAGTTTTTTTTCTCTCTTTTTCTTTATGTTTTTAATCATCGAATCAATTATTTTTGTCATTTTGGGCTTTTTTTATTTCAGATGTTTATCCTTTTTAATATCACAACATACAATACAAACGACTTGATATTAAGGTTCAAGCAAACACGATAAAATCCTTAATATTTAGTTTGTCTAAGTCTAATGAGGGTGCTATTCAACTATTAGTCAATGGGTTATTCTTCTTTCGATTTTCTTGTTTTTAAGGAAAAATTTTACGGTTCAAGAGTTAATCAAAATTAACCATTATAAACTCCAGACAAGTTCATCATGGTTACATGCAAATATGTTCCTTCTATATTCAAAAATGTATCTTTGTCAATTTGATATTAACACGATTTAGCAGTTTTTAAAAATAATAAATAACGTTAGAAAGTATAATATGGAGGTTTTCATGAAATTGTTTCTGCTTTGAAAAAAAATAAATTGCAACTAATTCGCATAAATTCGGATTTAAAAAGAGTATGGTATATTCTATGAATAACTTGTTTAGCTAACTAATAAAATGTTAATTGAAATGATAAATATGCGTGGTAAAACAATTTGATATTCTTTCGAACTGTGGAGAAATAAGACAAATTATTTGCTTACCTGTCTCGGATTTGATGCTATCATTTTTATCCATAATAAAAATTACAAAACACCGCAAAACAAGAAACGTTTCGTTCTAATGCGCGCAACATTATCACCCTTCACTAAACTAATTGAACGAATAATATGCCAATCGGCCTCATGCAAAATGCCTAGACTGGCTCCCGTTCCTATGTTCTGTCATTATTTATATTCCCCTGTCATCCAGTTATATACTAAGGCACATCAATTTTTCTGATTTTAACTTTGCTTAGCTCTCAGAACATAGATTGTTCGACATAAATAAGAAAATGAAACTGAGAACTGTAATAAAGATATATGTAAAACTATTATTAAAAGTAATTAAAATTAGAACCATCTAGCTGACCGCTAGGCTAACCCATTTCTTATCCTGGATTTTATCTGCTGACTGATCAGTACATTCCATGATAGTTCACCTCACCACAGGAATCATAAATTTGCACAACTGATATCGCGAATCGAATTACAAATTTGTGTACCGGTCGATTGAACATGTTACACGTTGAAAGTAATTACTAACAGAAATCAATCATATATAATTTTTATTTATTTGATTTTGCCAACAAATATGTTACATAAACAGTAATCTCAACAGGTATAATAGACTATTTTGCAATTTCCAGATTTTGGAATTTCAATAGTGTGTGTATATTGGTATATTGCCTCATAAAGAAGATTCGAAGTTATCGAGCGCTTGTTGAAAAAATAGAACTGTAAAATGTTTCATGGTATTGCATTAAACGATTTTTTCAGCATAACTGTTATCATCATGTTCTCTTTCAATAAATTGCATTTACCTTTTAAATTTGAATCTATACACTACTCTTTAACTATTATCACATCGCTTTGCACAGTCAACATAAAACAAATTATTTTATCAAGAATTTTATTGTAAAATATCTTCAATTTGCATTTGAAGCACTGGTGAACTTCCATTTGGTTATCATAAATTTAGCTTATGGGATCACTTGAAAGATATCTGAAGATTACGGCCCAGCGGCCTAGCGGCGTGAAGTTGGCAGCTTAGCGGCTTTAATTTGACGGCCTAGTGGGCTGAACTCAGCGGCCTAGCGGCCTCTTGTCCAGTTTGGCAGGCCGCAAGAGTACCAACTTCGCGCTGTAATGCCTACAGGCTGCAAGACCGCTAACTTCACGCCGCTAGGTCGATTGGCTGCTAGGCCTCCAAATTACGCCGCTTTTTCGCCAATCATCAAGGCCGCCAACTTCACGACGCTATGTAGACTAGTCCGCTAGTCCGACAACTTCACGCCAACTTCACGCCACAATGCCGCAACTGTATGCCGCTAGGCCGCTAATTTCACGCCGCTATTTCAAATTCATTTTTCATTACGAAAAATTATTTTAATAACCAACAAAAATCGTTTCGAACTTCAGATGTATTAATTATCAATTTGTCATACTTGACTAAAGATCACTGAAGAATATAATATAATAATAACATAATTTTCGCGTTTTCTGCACTAAAACAAGAACAGAGGCTTTAAAATAATAATTTAAATATTATATTTTGTTTAGAAGCCTCGGCGAATTAAACAGAAATTCATATACCGTAACAATGAATTGGATACGGCCCTTAGAGCATTTTTAGTATATGACATATCTCTGTTACACCTTTTTACCTATACATTTGAATGTTTAGTTTGCTAGTTGTGAGTTATTTCTTTGATCGGGTTTGTCAAAAATGTATACGTTCATGAAGCTACATTAATAAATGCAAGTTGGCCTGCTTGCAATCTAATACTCTGGTGGGATTGAATGTTTCCCAGAGACCAGAGAAATTTATGGTCATTTAACTGTTATCGCCGATCGCCGGGACTGATAAGCTGAACTTCCCCTTGATGCTTGATGTTAAACATGTTTGTGTATAAAGCCGTGATTTGCTTTAAACCAGTTGTCATCTTCACGCAGCTTTAGATCATGGAATATTTAACATGTGTCTGTCATATGTTATCTTATCACCACTTGGCTTGTATAAACAGTTTAATATTATGTCCCAGGCATTTTGCATTTGGGAACATTTTCGATTTTAACTTTAGTTGAAGTAAAGTTTTGTTTCGATACTTTAATATTCACTGAAAAAAAAAAGATTTCATAATATCATTTTATTATTTTCACAATTATTATTTATGCAATAATATGGTGTAAACTAAATTAAAAAAAACTGAAAAATTAAGACAGGTGTTAATGTTCACAACGGTTGCTCGGGGAGACTTTACGGCCGCCACACTGTACTGTGAAGTGTAATTAAAATAAAGCCTGCTTCAGACAAGCAATCAAAACCGCAGGGTGCGCCGCCTCGTAACTCTAAGCACGTTACCTAATAAGCTAGCTCGGATAAGTTCCGAAAGGCTGCACGGATTACCCTGATAAACGTGTTTGTTGTCAAAATATAGTTTTAAGTGTAATCGGAGTAGTTGCACACACTGGGCCCACAAAACATATTGTAAGCTCAAAGACAAGCGTCTTCAAATTCAAATATTATTCAATTTAGCGCTGATTGTATATTATGAGGTATCATATTATTGATCAACTGTAAAAGTTTTTACCAACAGTGATGGAATGGAAAACAACAGATTCAACATTCGGAATATGTTTTAAATCTAGATCTTCATCTTTTTATTTGATATGGCATATATTTGACAATCTATCCTATATGGTTCGTTTAGCAAAATAA
>JAZAYU010001274.1:0-64703 GCA_038501625.1 Corbicula japonica | reverse complement strand
ATTTATTGTGTGTCTGTCTATTGTGTATTGTGTATCCGTATATTGTCTATCGTGCATTCTTCTCTTTGAATATAAGACATACAATGACTTTCTTTTAATTTAAGCCATTGTATTGCTCTCTTAAATTCAAACCATTTCATGGCTACCACCTAATGGTTGTTTTTTAATTTAAACCATTTCACGATTCTCTTTGAATGTATGGCATTCCATGACTGTCTTTGAATGTAAGCTGTCTATTAAATATTTCATGGCTGCACGTGTCTCTTGGAATCGATACCACTGTGTGGCTATATTTGAACTTAATCCAAATCATGGTTTCCGTTAAGTAGTTTCGTGGATTATATCCATTCTATGGCTTCCTCGAATTGAAACATTATTTAACTTATAGGAATCAGTATATACACTCTCTCTGGTCAGTCTTCATGGGCTTATTTCGGTTCATGTTTCATGTTTTCACTGTTCATGCTTTTGGTCTGTACGTTTTGTGAATTGCGTTTTCTTTTTTTTTGTTTGAAATGTTTGGGATTTGGTTTTCTCTTTATAAAAAGTAATACACTCAGTGGAACAAACTACAGTTTCTGGAATACTCTTAATGTTGGTCCTTCACGCATCATAATCTGTAGCTAATTGATGGGTCATAAAACAGAGATTATCAGATCACTTGGGGCTAATTTATTGCACATGGATTAGACAGGGAATGAAGGTCTTTGATTTTATGAGAGTGAATAGTCAGTAAGGTTTTCTATGTTGAATGTACACAATATGAAACATGAAAACAAATTATCTTTTTAGGTTGAACACTGTTCAAGGTTATTATAATAATTCTGACAGAGAATAAAAATGGCAGCGTATTGTTTTTTTCTTCATGTTTTAAATCGTTACAATAATGAAATATTGAATTCTGTAATACCGCATGATAACATCAATTAAAATCATCACACTTTAAGTAAGTAAATATATTTTATTATAGTGATATTGTGTATAATATTTACAAATTATGATAATAACAAATTGTTTCAACACATGGCCTCATTGGGCTTATAAGTCACTTTAGTTGATTAAACATTAGAACAGAATGCATATAGTGATAACTGTACGGCATTTTAAATAAGTATGTATAGTATTGATATTTTAAGTCGCACAATAAGAAACAAAAATATATACAAATGATATGTCTGAAAGAGAGTTGAAAAGAAATAAGTACATATTATTTATAATTTTAAGCAAGAAATTTGTAAAAGTGCAGATAATTAATTGTACAATGTAGATTTTCTTCTAATCGTGCCGCTAAATCTTTAAGCGTTAGAAAAAATTTATTAATAGCAATTGCTCTGTATAGAATATTGTCTCTGATGTCCTGATGGATGAAACACTTCAACAAGAATGAGTTTCATCTTCTACTTCACTTATATTATATGTTATTTAATCATGTATGTGCACTTAATAACAAGAGCTTCGATTACTTGTTTTGCTTGTTATTAGCAGTTTCTGCACAATAAGCTTCATTTAACAAAAACAAATAAAACAAGCAAAAAAAAGACACATCTTACATTAATTTGTACAAATACAGGGGGTCCAACGTATTTGGTTTTTGCGGAAAAGTAAGTGAGGGACATGTTCTGTGCGGAACAAAATGGCGGAATATTTCGTTATTTTGTGCATTTCTGGAGATATTTTGACCTGGTAAGTAGGTTTATATCACTGTTATCGTAATATAAATGCGCCTACCCGGAGGCCAGACATGTAAGCTTCACTCGGTTTTTTAACCTATGTTTCCAGAGGCCTTAAGAAAAAAGGTATTGAATGTATAAACTGAAAGATTGTTTGTTTACAAAGTGAAAATAGAAAATTGCGTGACTTGAAACTGCGTTTTTAGTCAAAATATACCATGCTTGGACCTATTTTAGCTTAATTAACACCGAGTTCTTGCATATATTTCTTCACGACGGCTTTTGCACTTTACATGGGTACTTAATGACCAATTTTTTAAAGTTCAAACACCTTAAATGTTTGCCGTGGAAGTGGTAAGCATTGTTTTGTTCGGTGCAGAATCTGAATAACAAACTTGAATGCGTTAATATAAGTGTAAGTAAGACAAGAGCTGGTAACTAATGTTAATAATGTTTCAAGTTTATTGGCATATCGGCAAAAATCATGCCTTTGGCCATTTACAATAGACATATGGCAAAGACACATACACATTTACATTCAACAAATAAAGACATACACAATTCATTTATATAACATACATACATACATACATACATACTTCTTTAAGAAACAGTCAACATAGCAAGGGTATCAGTACGAAGAGTGTTAGCATCTCTAATAAATTTGCAAATTTTCAGAATTGTACACTTGTTTTTTGATGACATTAGATGATTATATTTCTCTAATGTGGGCCACGCAGTGGCACCAAAATACTTTCTTCTAATCTCAGAATATTTTGTACAACATAACAGAAAGTGATATTCCGTTTCTATAGTATTTTGATTGCACATTTTACATAAACGATTTTCCCTATTTATATTGTTATAACGACCAACTTCAATTTCAAGCGAATGAGAGCTTAAACGCATACAGCTAAGTTGCTTTCTTAGTGAACAATTTTTGATAAAAGAGAGATAATCTTCAAAAGCAAAACTTGTCTTAAACTGTTTATAGTATACTAGTTTTTGCATACTATTAATAGTTTCAGACCATTTTTGTATAAATTGATCTCTAATTCTTTGTCTAATAATAGGAAAATAATTTAAATTTGGACAAAAGTCTTGTTAATAATTAAAACAAAAGCCAATTTGTTACCCAAATACGAATGTCTCTGGTATTTGTTATGCGAAATTACCTACGACATACACTTGTATATAAGTCCCGCTCTTGATGTGTGTTCATTACATTATTACTTTTTAGTAGTACTATAGTACTATAATAGTACTTAGTAGTACTATAAATTAGCGATGTCAACGGATATCCGAATATCCGGATATCCGTTCGGATCATCTGATATCCGGATCGAATTTGGCATCCGGACATATGTTTACAAATTTTTCATATAACTTTAATTTTGCTAAATTATCTTTCTGTTGTCAGTATGCATTTTAGCATATGCAAGTTCAACGGATTATCGAGAGGCCATGACACGAAGTAAATTGGGCTTCACAGGTTTATAAATGTGTTAAAGTATGACAGTATATACAAGAACTTGCTTATTAATATTTAACGTTTGAATTTTATCCATTTTGAGTAAAGAAAATTATCTTTAATTTGTTTGATCGGTTTTATTGAGAATGGATAGAGCTATTAATCTGTAGACAACAGGTTTGGCGGTCATAAAACAATTACTCACGTTTAAATATGTCAGTTTGGTTCTATATATTAAATTATTGATGCATTCATTTTGATTTGATCTCGCGATCTTGCTTGATCCACGTTATAAACATATAATTTGTTACGCCTTCCTTTCTATTATTCGCTGTTAGCGACATTTTGTGAAGTAAAATGATGATAAAAAACAGAGCAAAAGTATAGTTAATTCACGCAGCTTTTAATCGTTTTAATTCCAAACCTTTTGCAATATTTATTTACAATGTAACAACAGGAAAAACACACTTATTGAAGATATCCAGTGCCTAATTTTTCATAATTTTAATTAAAATATTAAAGTTATGAAGCGTTTAATATGTCCATGGAAACGACATATTTCTATTAACAAAAGGTTAATATTAGATATCCGGATATCCGTTCGGATCGTTCAGCGGATATCCGGATCCCTAATCCGTTGACATCCCTACTATAAATATATAGGCGCACCTTTATATGTAAATGGTAAAGGCGTCGTTACATACGTCTATTTTATTTCAGATCGAGACAATTCACGATGCCAAGATATAAGAAGAAGTCTCATCTGCATTTTGAGAAGAGGGACACAAAACGGACAAAAGAGGCACTCCATACAAACGTTTGAAGCGTATTTGCGGCACAACCACACCAAAAATGATGATTGTTTACTTGACTTGATATGTTTAAATAAATGAGGTAATATTTGGGTCAAAAGTAACATTGTACTAGTCGTTATGTGTATTAAATATATGTATATCTAATTAAAAGGTTCGCTTTAATTTTATATTTAGAGTCGCATCTCCATATTTCAAGGTGCAGGTCAAAATAAAGAGGTGCTCCCAAATGTCCAAACAATGAAATAGAGGACTGGTGTTCTCTGAATTTAGAGAGGTGCACCTCAACACCTGGGATTAGAAATAGAGATGTAGTGTACATCTATATTTAGAAATAGATGAAAAGGGAACTTTGAACGCCATCGAACACGACAAATATGAAAATATTGCAGGCTCGGTTTGATTGAGCCTGTTCATGGACAGTAGTGGAAATGCAAATTACTGCCCACGCCGCCTAGCCCCGGGTTGAGCGCAACTCAACATTTATATCAATAAACAGTACAATTTTGATCCATCCCAAACGATGGTATGCAGTTATTTTTGGGACAGCTGTCAAAAGTCTTGTCCGGTATGGTTTTCTATAATATCTTTTGAAAGCGTAAAATCTATACTCCACATTGCTCTACAGACATGAATTTGGTATCAATAGAAAAAGAGGAAATTTTTATGCATTAATAATAAAAGAATTTAAGAATTTGAGCCACTATTGCCGGTAGAATAATGTGTTGAAAATTGGCATGCAAAAATTTCAATCTTCCTACCGGACAAGACTTTTGTCCATTAGCATATATAGATAAGAACATATGTATGTTTGGGTAACAAATCGGCTTTTGTTTTGATTATTAACATTTGTTACCGGTTCTTGTCTTACTTACACCTAACGCATACGAGTGTGTTATTCAGATTCTGCACCGAACAAAAACATGCTAACCACTTCCACGGCAAACATTTAAGGTGTTTGAACTTAAAAAAATTGGTCATTAAGTACCCATGTTAAGTGCAAAAGCCGTCGTGAAGAAATATATGCAAAAACTCGGTAATAGTTTAGCTAAAATAGGTCCAAGAACGGTATATTTTGACTAAAAACACAGTTTCAAGTCACGCAATTTTCTATTTTCACTTTGTAAACAAACAATCTGTCAGTTTATACATTCAATAACTTTTTTGTTAAGGCCTCTACAAACATAGGTTGACAAACCGAGTGGAGCTTACACATCTGGCCTCCGGGTAGGCGTATTTATATTTCGATAACAGTGATATAAACCTACTTATCAGGTCAAAATATCTCCAGAAATGCACAAAATAACGAAATATTCCGCCATTTTGTTCCGCACAGAACATGTCCCTCACTTACTTTTCCGCAAAAACCAAATACGTTGGACCCCCTGAAATATAGGTTAAGCCATTTGCAAAAATATTTTAAAACACATGCTTATATTTACTTCACAGTTATTTAAAACTTTCAAACAATGAATAGCCAGTTCACATAGAGATTTCACAGTTCAACAGATGATCTTTTCTGATCATATATTACTTTTGAAGTCTTCATACTGCTTCTGTTCATCTTTTGGTTTCCTGAAAAAGAGGTAGTATTAATGTCGATTTATCCAAACACAACTTTAAAAAGTTCTTCACAAATTGGGTGAAATTAATACCATATGATGTCCAGCATAAGCAGTTTTAATGTGATCAAATAGAAAACATACCGGTAATTTTGTATTATGTATTCATAGATACTTTTAAAATGAAGAGATTTTTGAATGGATGACTTACATTTGAACTATGATTTTTTATTATGTTTAAGAACAACAACAACAACAATTTACCTAGGAGTAGATGTTAAGTTCCTTTTTCTTCGTCGTCCTTCCTGTGGTGTTCTGCATGTTTTCTTTTTGCAGGTTTCATTTTAGACAGCAGGTGTTTATTGGAAAATAAGAAGCACTCCGAAATGTCATTTATGTAGGCCTCATCCCCAAGGTTTTACTCTATTTCGCCATTCTGTAATCTTTTCAAACAACCCTCCTGTAGGAAAATTTGGACTCTTTCCGGCTGTGAAGTAATACTTTATAAGGCAGTTTACATTTTTAGCCAAATGCTCAACTGCACTTGCAGGCGGCATCCATGTCTGTGGGTTTCTAACCTGTTGTTGGTTCTTTAATGTTGGGTTCCGAATTGAAATTTGGCGAATTCAGAAATCCAATAAACTCATTCAAACTGATAAATAGTTGATGCTCATGCGTTAAAATATGTAGACCAGCAAGAGCAGTTATATTGAAAGCCATCAGTGATGTTACATCTGAAAAATAAACGTATCTAATAAATCATGCAGTCTATGAGAGCTAACAAAATTTATCAATTTGTTATTATAACTTAATCACGCTGATGAAAAAAAAATCAAGTTAAATTAGAATTTTAGAGTTTAAATGTAACTTAGTTTCTATGGGTTAAACTGCCTTCCCTCCATTTTAATTCTAAAAGCTGTTCCAGAAAGACAATTAAACCATCTCCTCCATATACGCATTTTATCGCAGGAACAAACCATGTGGATCCAGATAAGTCAGCACATCCATGCTGTTTATCAGGATCTACACTGTTCACCTTTTTGGGGGGTCAGAAATAACCTAATAAAATAAAGAGCAAACAGTGCATATCCTAATCAGACGGCACATATGTGTCTACTGATCTGGGTCTACAGTATTAGCCGATGCCATTTAGGAGTATAAATGGAGGAAAAAGTTAAAGATGCGTATAAATAGAATAAAAAGTGTAAGTTTTTGTCAAAGATTTAACACAAGTACACAAATACTATTTACATTGATGCGTCTTTTTTATTTTGCCTTGAAAAAGGTAAAGTAAAAATATTGTATATTCAATAGTTGTGTAACGGTAATATATTATTATTACTTACTTTGTATATTTAACAATAAATATATATTGAAAATGTAAATAAACTCACCCTTTCAAATTTGGCATCCACAGAATGAATTACAGAAAACACCTTTCTCTTCCAATCATCTAACTTCATTCATGTATTTTGCTGAGCAAGTAACATCTGTTACATGGATAGATGCTAGGCTACATGGGGTCAGTTGGGCTGTGCTAATGGCTATTTTATTGCTTAACATCAGCACTAGCTAATCAGCTAGTGATATGCCATGATGTTAACCACTGCTCAATTTGAGCTCTATGGTGTATGTTGTTCCTTATATTGAATATAAAATATTTCGCGAATTCTATTTCTCCAGTCATACTTACAAATTAAGAGATTTCAAAATAACTTTTCCTATTGGTCATGTTCGTCGGCTTTCAAAGTTCCCTTTTCATCTACTTCAATAGCAAAGTACCGTTGTTTGTGCCGTGTGGCGGCTGTAAAAAGTCTTCCCGTATATTCAATCAGTGCTTTCATCAGTTACGTCTTTTGAAGGTCGTTGAGTACGATATTTATGTACTATGTCAATAGTACTTCTAAAATTGCCTTTGTTTAAATATTTCGGCCAGTTAATAGATGGGTAGTTTCAATCTCCCAGCCTATACAGATTCTGATAAATGTTTAATAACCCCAAGGATATTTAAATTTTTAAATTTTGCCTTTGGCGTTGTCTGTGATATGCAGGATTTATATTCTCAGATTCCCTGTCAAAATTCTATTCTGTTTAGTTCCGCCCATTGGTTTCTCTTTTAAGGCAAATCCATTCTTTTGTCTGGGGATCATACGCCACTGAACATGGAATAGTATTAATCTGAAAATACCGCATTGAAGGTTCCAAGTTCACCGCCATAATGCATACCATCGTTAGAGATGGATCAAAATTGAACTGTTTATTCGTGTAAATATTGGGTTGCACTCAACCCCGGGCTAGGCGGCGTGGGTAGTAATAAGCATTTCCATTACTGCCCATAAAGATGTTGTGGAAGACAGGATGTTACCACCACGGCTCAGTAATGTGCATAAATATGTAAAACATAAACGAGTTTGATCTCCACACTCATTTTTATACGTTTGGCACACTTCTACAGAACCTTGAAAACATTGTGCAAGTGGTTTGTGACAGTATATCAAATCGTACGACCATATTTAATAGATTCTTATATTTGAGTACTTATACAATTACCTGTATCTTTTATTAACCAGTAAAAATATATACATTGCAAAAAATTCAACACAACAAAAACATAACAACTTTAGAACTGACATTTTAACTAATTTTTTTATTACTGATGCATCGTTTTGTGTGCCGCTCTATGTACAATTATTATGTTAAGATATACAGATCTGTATTTTATAAATAGAATATATATGTCTTACATATTATATAAAGTAGAAAACTGTAAATACTAGTTTCTAGTGATTATAACGATATATATAAACTAATTGCAGTACAGTGTATATCATCGTTTTACCGTAAATTTTGGCGTCGTAGTATCTTTGCTGTTTGGCCCAAACTTCTTTAATCTTATTTTCGCAAGTGAAAGTTTCGCCTTTCATCATCGTGCAACGAAAATTGATTACAAATATTTTATTTTTATGTTCGTAGATTTGCCGTTACACGGTGATCGCATTTATTGAAAACACACGATGAACCGTGCTTACAGGCGAAAAAGTAAAAAAAATACACAAAAAATGATTCTTATATGCTTTTTTCAAATACTTGTACAAAATTAGTACTTCACACGCAGAAATACAAAATGCATACAAATTACGTTACGTGTCTTTAATGCTGAAATAAAACATTATATTTATCATTAAGGTTAAATATTTGTGCAAATCCTGCCGTAAACGAAATTCACAGCTTGACTTCTCTATATTTAACAATAGGAAGAAATATTTCAAAATCGACATTTCAAATATATTCACATCATGATGCTCTATATGAATTGCAACGTTATTGAAATGTAAATTATAATCACATATATAATGAGCAGCTTTGAAAAGCAATAAATAGTGTGAACGTCGCTGATGACTTCATGTGAAAACACGCTGAGTAAGGGTAAAGGTAGAGGTATTTATTTAGAAATTTGAAATGATTCATCAGTATATTATGGTCGGATTATGGCCCTAGTTTATCTAGAGAAAAACAAAGAAATACATTGACATTACTTAAAAATTAAGTTTAGTTCCCAAAATTAACTGAATAACTGTTTGATCTGCAGTGATAAGGAAAAGGTATGGGTACCTCTGGATAATTTGACTAATTAATGATAGTAATATGTGGCAAGTGCATGAAATACAATTAGTAAACTCGAGGCATTTAATGTTCATTGAATGAATGTCCATTAACCAGCATTTTGTATGTGAAAAGCGGCTCTGAACAATGGTTTTCACAAGGGAGACGAATTCATATTTGTTCCGACAAATAACATGAATAGAACAATCTTATTTCTTCGTTCTTTGTACAACACATTAATTGTAAATTTATCACTTGTAATGGATTTAATTGACAGTTCTTTCTATACAGGTCGCTATTTCAGTAAGTTTAATGGTAGGCTATGCGTGAGATACAAGTAAACAGCATTTTCAATAAATATAAGTTTACGGACATTAACATGATTAATATTTAAAAGTGGTTCATATTTAATGTAAATTTCGACTGTGAAACTCATATCGACAAACGTCACCGTTGCACATAAACAAAAAAGTTATTGTCGATCTGACTTGTAAAATTGGTTGTGCAAAATAAGAACATTAAAAAGTAAAATAATTCTTGTTTTACAAAGACAGTTTGATATTGTAGGTGGTGTATTAAATATGGCGGTTTCAATATGTATTTATAATGTTTAATAACGACTATATAAGGTATTTTCTTTCACCTATAGAAATCGGAAATATTTTAATACAGTATATTAAGTGGTTAAAATTAGCAGTCTATTATTAATTATTAACTAAAAGCCCCCATAAAGGCCTTCCCGATAATAATCCACATCGATACTAACACCACTATTTCAATGTCCATTTTAACAGTTTTGCACTATATTCTACCCCTGAATTAGGACCACACCACTATTAAGACCACTTCTGTTCAATCCAAGACGCTGTCTTAATCCTTTCCTCCATAGACACACCTTTATTGCATGGGCGAACAGATTAGATCCAGATCAGCCAGTACATCCATGCCGTCTGATCAGGATATAAACTATTCGCTTTTTGATTCGTTAGGTTAATTCTGACCAAAATGCGACCAGTGCAGATCCTGATCAGACGGCACGGATGTGCCGGCTGATCTGGATCTACACTGGTCGCACATGCGTAAAATGCATATATATATATGGACGAAAGGGTTAATTACTAGAGTGTTTCGTGGCATCTTTTGGTTCCTCATTCTCTTTATAAAACTTTTGATTAATGAAATGAACTGTATCATATTGAATAGATTAAGCATAAAGTGCAATGTGCAAGGTTTGCTAAAATATTACAAGTTATTTTGTTTTAAATTTTTTTCTTTTCAGTAATTTTTTTTTGAAAGCTTTGAGAATTATATTTCGTAATATTTTAAATATTAAAACGTTTACGTCATTGAACTGTAGTATCTCATTTTTGTTTATTTTTTGTTCTGTAAATGGTGTATTTTTTTTAAATAGACACTCACATTATATTGCACTCACCCCTTCCCCCCCCCCCCCCCAAAAAAAAACAAAAAAAGAGAAAAAGAGAAAAAAGTCGCTATTAGGTAAAATACATTTTAAACCAGCACAAGATAAAATACAGTTTCTGTCAAAGTCAATGTTTATTTCGATGCGCAGTTTATAATAAACTCTAGTACTTACAAGTGTACCATTATACCGCTGCTACACCCATCAGTAATCTGTACGTATTTCCAGTTTTACCCTTAAAAGTTTGTTCACTGCAATGATTATTCATTATCCAACATGCATAGTCTTCTCATATTTTTCCAACCGTGTATTGAAATACGCAGAACTGTATGGTGGTAGTCAAGCAGACGGCGTGAGCTTTCCGCTCGACAGACGCGGTAAACAAACTAGGATTTATATTTTGATGTCCTCTTATTAAATAAAACATTGTGAACAGAATAAAAGTATTGTTTAACACTGTTTAATGTTTATATGTTCACATGAATATGTAATGTAAAAACTGAGATAAATGTAAATGAACTTGAAACTTAAATCTCTATGTAACTCCCTTTGAAGTAACTAAAATAATTGAAAAACTAGATATTAATAAATCTACAGGCTTGGACTACTTAGGGCCATATATCATCAAATTATGTAAAGATTATATATATGTACCCATAGCTTCAATTATAAACACCAGTACTGTACAAGGTATTTTTCCAGATCAACTAAAACTTGCTAATGTTATTCCTATACACAAAGGGGGGAGTAAGGAAGATGCGAATAATTATAGACCTATTTCTATCTTGCCAACTTTATCCAAGATTTTTGAAAGGCATATTGCAAATCAGTTATATTTATTTTTTCAACAAACGAATATAATTTATGAGTATCAGTCGGGGTTTAGAAAACAACACTCCTGTCAAACTGCTTTGGTGAAAATAATAGATTCTTGGTTACAGGAAATTGATTCAGGGAAAATGATTGGAACAATATTTTGAGATTTTAAGAAAGCTTTTGATCTTGTTGACCATGACATCCTTCTTTATAAATTAAAATTATATCACTTCTCAAATAACGCTATAACTTTTTTTCAAATCATACCTCTCAAACAGAAAACAGTTAATTAAAAATGGTGCAGTACGATCACAAACTCGTCATATTATTTCTGGTGTACCACAGGGCTCAATCATAGGCCCCCTTTTATTTTTATTATACGTAAATGATTTACCGCTAAAAATTACATCAGGGTCAATATGTATGCTGATGACGCAACTATACACGCATCTGATTGCAAACTAGAAGTAGTACAAATGAAACTACAGTTAAGTTTAAACGAAACGCAAAAATGGTGTTCAATAAATAACATGATCATAAACCCAATCAAAACAACATGTATGATCATTGATTCGAAGCAAAGGATCAATAATAACCATGAACTCAAATTATCTGTTGGAAATAAATTGCTTCAAAATGTAAAATCACAAAAATTACTAGGCGTCTATATTGACAACTGTCTTAACTGGAGTACACATATAAACCAAACTTGTAAGAAACTTGCATCAAAATTATGTTTACTTAAACGAATATCATTCTTTCTAACAATGGAAATGAAACAACTCTTCTATAATGCATATATTGCATCTGCTTTTGAATATGGTTGTATTGTTTGGAGTAACGGTAACCGACGCGACTTAAATAGAATATACAAAATTCAAAAAAGAGCAGCAAGAATAATTCTTAAAAAACCTGTTTGCACACCTACGAAAGACCTTTTTCATATCCTAAAATGGCTTTCTTTTGAATCAAGATGTAAATATCACACTGCACTATTGGTCTACAAATCTATACATAATTTGGTTCCAAAATACATCACTAACCTTGTAAAAGTATCTAATAACCATTGGTATAACTTGCGATCTTCTTCAAGAACTGATATTGAACACTTAAAAGGTAAAACTAAGTTAATTAAAAAAATGTTTCAGCTATACAGGTATGAGCGTATGGAATGATATCCCTTATGAAATTAGATCTGTCTCTTCCATATATTTATTCAAAAAACATTTAAAAACTTACTTGTTTGAAATACAACCTCTTTAAATTGTTATTACTTTTGTATTTATATATAGTTTTTCACATAATTTTACATGATGCATATTTGAAATCGAGATTTGCCTATAGTGTATATGATTAATTGTGTCTGTCTTTAAGTATTGATGTTTTATATGTTGTAATATATGTGTTTCGTTTATCCATTTTAGAAGGCCTCATTGAAAATAAGCAATTTCTTCATTTGACTAACTTTTTATACTTGCAAATATTGTATTTGTTTGTATTTGTTGCCATAGATTTTGTCTTAATGAGTTACCTTCTTAAAATAAAGAGATTATTATTATTATTATTATTATTATTATTATGTCGGCACTACATTTCATTGTATATTTATTACTGCCTTACAAACCGGAAGTCATTTTCTTGGTATTATTTTAATAAATGTTTATACTGAATGTGTTATATTGCCCTTATTGCATGGCAGCATACAAGAATGAAGTAGAAAAGAAATTGCGGAGTGGATATGTTTCTAAAATGGCTTTTACCTAATATGCCTTCTCAACAGTTGTTAATGTGTCGGTTGCAAAATATATTCGTGACTGTTTGTTTGATAAAAAAGCTTAATCAACTTTTTGGGCAGCAACAATTTAATTTTCAGGGTGATTATGGCTAGAAAGTTGGAAATTATCTGATACCTACTATAAGAATACCCCAAATTAACTTTCTTGAAATTTGGCATCCGACACTGAACTTTAAAGTAGTTCTATAATACTGGATGCATTATAAGAGTGAAGAAGTCTATTTTTAGTTTTTGGATAGCCAGATTATTGTTTGTTTTTCAGGGGCCGGTTGTTCACCGGGTAAATTTCCCGGGAGTTAAATTTTTCAAAAGAAATAAAAACGATTGCATGAAATGTTTTAACTACCTTTTTATGTCATTAGAAATGTGTTTTTCTAGTGTACACACCATAAATATCCCAATATGTAAAACGTTAACTAACGTACGAAATACGTACAAATAGTATCATGGATGTTAAACGTACGTTTGGTACCAAATGGTAGTCATATTTATAGTGACTGTAAGTGTAAGAAAATTACTCCCATGATAAAAAAGTAATATATGCATATCAGGAATCGCCACACTCACAAAACAAAGCTTCCCCATGCAGCGGAAAAGAAGAGAGAGAGAGAGAGAGAGAGAGAGAGAGAGAGAGAGAGAGAGAGAGAGAGAGTGTGTGCGTGGGTGCGTAGAGAGGAGAGAGAGAGAGAGAGACAGACAGACAGACAGACAGACAGACAGACAGACAGAGAGTGACAGAGGGTAGGGGAGAGGCGGTCAGACATACTTTTTACCTCTTTTTAAATGTTAAGTGTTGCTTAATATTTACATGATTTTTACATTACAAACTTAACGTCTTTACTTAATGAAGCAGCTGATAGAGCTTTTGTTTAATTAATTTTGCAATCTTGATTACAACTTTAGATATATGCCACCTCAAATCTTGTTAAATAATTTTATAATTTATCAAATGACAAATCTAAAGCGAAACAAAATTAAAATTCAAACTGGAGGATTGGCTTCAACCTTATCATAATTTATTTTTCCCATCGATACACAACGGTGAAAAGGCCAAGATGTTACTAAAGGCTTATGGCAAAAATATTGCATATTTTTTAATTGTATACCATATAATAATATTATTGTATTTATGCCCCCCCCCCCTCCAAAAAACCCCCCACAACACTATTAGGTATTATAACCGTACTACCAGCACACGATAACACATAGTTTCCGTCAATGCCAAATTTTACTTCGATGCGCAGTTTATTGTCGGTCATCCTGATGACCGACATATTATAATGGACCGAACTTGAACTTTGAAGGGTAACACCGGTTAACAGCGGCACCGGACGTGGTCACTTTAGACAAAGCCGCCCGTCTAGAGCTTGGGAATGCTATTCCGTTCCCCCTATTTGCAAGAAAAGTCTTCTAAATGTTGATGAAACAATATCTGGACGTTGTAGTAACATCAAATCAGAAATTGAGCCGATATATAACGACATGTTAAATTATATAAACATACGTGTGTTGTATTTTCTACAGGGTGTAGAAAAAATGTTATGCGTCTTTTTTTAGAAAGTCACGTGATGAAAACCTTCATAGCAAAATATTATTTGTGTATAAATTGAACTGTTACGTTGTTTGATTCAAACAACTGTTCAGGATGATCCCATATATGAAATAAATTCAATCCGTTATATTGATTTTGTTGGTCAAAAGCAAGACATCGTTTATGTTTTTCTTAGAGACTAATGAATATCCGGGCGTGCTCGATTGGGCTGTCGGAACTGTGCCAGAATCAAATTCCGACTCTTCCACAGAATCTGCTTGACTGTTTCACTGCGCATGTCTGTACTTTCAGCAGACAGCGACAGTAGTAAACCAATTTTGTCTGGCGATTATAGTCGCCAGAGAATCCTTAGCGAGCTTCAGTTATCTTTCCTCGAGGTTTAAAATAGGCGGTATTCCCCAAGCTTGCAAGTAAAGTACATACTTCTGCTGGAGATTAACAACACCAGTTGGTGTTAGATTTAAAAATACAACGAACTCGGAGTCATATTACAAGATGTATGTTTACCGTTATCACAGCAGAGTTGCTGATAGCAATTTGATGCCACTTAAATGTCGGTCACTGATTTATTGCCATTCATATGTTTGGAATGCATATTATGATGAGATCTGTATCTGTATTGTTACGACGCTTGTAACCACTGCTGGCGTAGTGCGTCGGGGGTTTAAATGTTAACCATTCGAGTTGCACAAATACTGCACACTGTTTGCCATATCCTGTCGTTCAGGGCGACGTTTACACCTTCTAGATGCTGGTTTAATACAGTATAAGCTGTACCTCTTCTTTTCTTTTTTACAAATGGTTTATATTTACTCTTTAATCAAGTGTTATGTTGAATTATTGTAATGAGCAATAGGCTTAGTTGATAAGAAGCTGGAGAATATTTTTTAAATAGATACAGAGAACAGGCTTGACGTAATCCAGAAGCCAATCAGAGGCCTCCAGTTTTTTGGTTTACAACAGTCGTCTAAGAATCTGCCAAACGAGTGAGATTGGATGTCGGAACAGAATCATGATAGGTTTTTATAAAAAGTGTTACATAATTGCATGTTTATTATATCTTTTGAAGTCTAAAGAACTCCTAATGGTCTTAATAAGCCATACTTCATAGTTCAACTAAGTTTTCCTAGTTTTTAGATCAGTCAACAAAAAGCAATATTTATAATTTACTGAAAAATAACACTATTTCTGGTATTTATGTTGGTGAAATTCTTGGCATAGTACTGAAATGTAACCATTATCTTATTTTATGGCAAAAAACCAGTATCTAAAAATATTTCAGTTTGGTACAGTATAAAACACTGACCGATTCACACCACCTATTTCGATGGAATGGGTAGAACGCTGCCAGAACACAGTTCCGACGCACTCGATTGGAGTTCTCCCTGTTCTAAATGTCGGAATTTCCAATCGAGCACGCTCCGACTTTTGCGGGAAAGGCTGTCTGTAAACAAAAGTTTACAAAAAGCTAGTCGGTCATTAGCATACACTTTCAACCAAAAATGTATTCCAAAATCTAGAGTTCAACAACAAAATTTCGTCACTGTCCTAGGGTGGGGGGATGAGCAGCCTGACAGGGACTCAAATTATTAAATTTACTATTCTGATCTTCAACAATTTCGTTAGAATGCTGAACTTAAACATGTAATATTGGTGGTTCTCGCACATTTTCCTGTTTTTGTTTGTTAGTTTTAATGATGTCAATTTCAGTGTATGCCATGTTAGATGACATTATGCGGGTTTCAAAAAAACTCATGTCCATGCATTGACTTTGAAAATTGATGAACACTTCTACCCATGTGTTAATTTTAAAAATTTCTTTCTTGTGGTATAAATCACCAAACATACGGTCGTGAAACAGTAGAGGCTTATAGTAAACGAGGAGATGTTTTAAACAAGCATTTAGGAGGAAACGAATGCTCAGAACTTGCTTAATTGTCAAAATATTGTCTTTTAAAGAGAGATTTTGCTTTTTGCGCTTTCCAGTGCAAATGTTGCGAATGTTCTCAGAAGTTAAGGGAAGTTCAGCGAAGCGAGGTGATCATTGTTTAAAGTAAAAAAAAGGGGGGATCAGCGATTTTGCCATTTGTTTGCGATTTCCAGTGCAAATTTGGTGAATGTTATCAGAAGATACCGGAGGTTTAGCGAATGTGACATGGCCATTGTTTAAAGTATACATAGGAGATCAGCATGGGCAATATTTATATCTAATATCATAAGTGTAGTCAATTGGGCGGCGCTACGCTAAAAGACAGTCATCAATACGACCAATAAGCTGCGGACGAGAGAGATAAACGACTAGGATGGCCACATGAGGTTATGATTACACATTCAGCGTGGAAGCATCAATAATGATTTTGTTTATTGAACTTGTCTGATATCAATTTATAGGATAAATGGCGACACGTTACCTCAGTTACAAGTACTTAGTTAGTCAAGTTTGTTGAAATATAATTTCAATCCATAATTACACACTTTTGCATTTCACGAGCGCACTATTGAAATAACCTGAGATGCGAGAGTTTAAACCTAGTTGGTTTGATGACTACCCATGTCTTCATTAGTTATGAACATTACATTTTATCTTTTATTCGCAATTACTCATTTAGAGGGACATTTATATACATGTATTATGCTCTTTCTCAAAGATTTGCATAAAAGTGCCTCGTTTTGAGCTTGTTGCACAAAAACTGCCATGTTGTTTTTAGATCTATCTATTTCCCTGTCCTTTTGATATCCAAGTTGGAGCTCTAATTACGATGCGGTATTTTATGTTTTTGATATGCTTTAAAGTCTTTAACAGGCTCAATGAAACCGAGCCTGTAATATTTTCACATTTTTCGTCTTCGGTGGTTTTCAAAGTGACCTTTTAATCTATTTTAAGAAAACAAAACTTAAACGATTGTTTTGAAATAGAAACTTGGTAACCATTCTATACGTGCTTCTGTATTTTTATCATTTAAACTTTAACTATTTAATTTATTTTACAAAACTTTCGCCGCCATAAAGTTCAAAACTTGCCCTTGAATATATGCATAATTAACGAAATACGAATTGATTTATTTTGATTCCCATATTCCCTCTCAAAACCGCATATATCTATGCGTTCTCTTCTTGGGGTCTATAGTGAACGGTTGGACTCGTCGCAGTTGCAATCCAACTTGAGTTTTACTTGTAAAAGATTTCCGGGGATGCCCGTGACCCCAATGACTGCTTCCCCATACACATGCAATATAACGGATCTGATTTCGGTCTTGGGATACTAAACGATAACATTTTTTTGACAAGTACAGTAAGGTAGACAACACAAGCACTATCATTTCTATGTAAGGGCGATCTACTAGAATATACTGCAAGGAATGCAAAACCAGCCTTTAAAGTAAAGAAAAAGTTGTTTTCAGAACAGTGGCATAACGACAATTTTTATGATGATAGATTAATTTAAATACAAATAGTACTTCTTGAGTTCCTTTAATAGTTTTACAGAAAATCGTTCAAATAAAAACAAAAGATAATAGCAGCATAAAGCTTAAGTGAAAATAATAAATGCATCAGCATCCTAATTTATTGTTTACTGTCTTTTAACGCTCGTCAACTTCAAGTTTGACGAGATCTGCTGAACCAACTAAAACTACATTTTATGAATGTTGGTAATGAATACTGAATATTATAAGCGTGGCTTTTCTCTCGATGTACAAATAAGTATCAACTGTGGAAAGTTCTATGGTACCTCTTTGAGCATTCGCGTTAATGTAACATATTCATCAGATTCGCTGGTGCTTAAACAACGTAATTATTTCTACACGTCCTGAAAAAAAAAATTACGTCTACTAGAGACATGATTATTTATATTGATGCCTTTAGCCCGTACACGTATTCTTCATTTTTCAATAAATCAAACATCAGCCGTTCAACTTTGTTTGCATGCTCTAAAGTAACAGAATTGTACAATGTTTATATGTTCTCTTGTTTATGTTTGTACATACAGAGAAATGTAAATGGAAATAAACTTGAAACTTGAAACATCAATTAAATTCACAAATAGTTTGTCAGATACAGTCTGTGTGACTTTGATCGACAGAAAACTGGCCATATCATTGACTTACATTGGTCCAAAAGTAAATACATGAACGAATACATACCTACTTATTCTTTTAATTTATTTGCTAATGACCGACTAGCTTTTTGGAAAGCTAAAACTTGTAATATTAACTCTTACCATCATACCGCTGTTACACCCATCAGTAATATTTGTACGTAATTCCATTGTTTACCACTGAACTTCACTGTATATAAACCGATTGTATAATCTACCGGATATAGCGCACTGATTGTCACAAAACACAGTAGACAGTTCAAAAGTGAGGAGATTTTTATGTATTGTAATGACAAATCAAATAGACAAATACATTAATTACTTTTTTATAACAGGCGATTCTCGTAGCACTCGTTATGAATGACATTGTTTCCTTTTGTATGAACTATACTTGTAAATAATCGCTTAAATCACTCAAAATAAGTACCGTTTGTACTGTGCAATGTTCTTAAATCAGCTTAAATGTTTATGTTGTAACAGGTTTTGATAGGTATTCACATGCTAGCGATGATGTAACATATTATTTTTATGATAACAATAATTAGAACGCCGTAGCTGGTCAATTTTACATCAAAACATTAGACCAAACATGCATCCCCAAACATGTCAACTCAATCATTTGTATGTTTCTAGTGATCTATGTGTATCAGTTAGAGCGATTTTTTAAAGATGATTTTTGTATATTTTTCGGTTTTTAGAACAAATGTTTGATGTAAAATCATGTATTTTAAGTGCTTCGTGTGATAAAATATGAAATATAAGGGTCTCGGTGCCTTTATATACTGCGGCGACACGAAACAATTGAATCTACCTGACTTCAATGGTAACAGGTGTCGTAGAATCAGTGAGTTTAACACACATGCCGTTCTGAGAACTATAATTTACAAAAAGCGATAATTAATGTCGTACGAAATGTTTTGGATTTGATAAACATAGTCTAACGTTTGTTTTAAGTTATAATTTCGGAACTTAAGGTTCACGACTATAAATACATACGCAGCTGAACATGGAATGGTATTAATCTGAAAATACCGCATTGAAAGTTCCATGTTCACTGCCATATGCATACCAACGTTTGGAATGGATCGAAATTGTACATTTTATTAGTGTAAATATTGAGTTGCGCTCAACCTCAACCGGGGCTTGGTGGCGTGAGTTGTACATGTAATATGCATTTCCATTACTGCCTATGAACAAGCTAAATCAAACCGAGCCTGGAATATATTCATATTTTTGGTTTTGGTGGCTTTCAAAGTTCCCTTTTAATCTATTATATATAGGTCTTTTCCCAAAATCTTTTGGTCGAGCATTAAATGGTGAACGCATAGAGTTCGTTGACGAGTATTTAAAGTTTGCAGGTAGACGTGACAGACAAATTCTGAGGCAAAGCAAGTCATTTAAATATTGATATTTTAAGCTTAACCCATTTACTCAAAGTTTAACGAATTCGCATTCTAACATACTCTCATAATACAATTATAATAGCCATTAAATTACCATCTGACAACTAATTTAGGTAAACCCATATATGGCAATTGAGGCGAAGACTGTTTTATCAGTTACAAAAAAGTTTAAGTTTATTTCGAGGTGTGTATGAAAGAAAAAAAAACGGTCGCCCAGCTGCGTTGGGCCTGACAGTTTTATATTTATACATGCCTCCAAAATAACAATGCATATACTCACTTTTGTTTTATCATTCTGTTTGATTGTTTTAAGTTCCTTTCTTGGCGCATTCAACGGGTCCAGTTGCGGACGCTACATACATACATTCACTCGTGCAATAAAATCCGAAATCGATATTTCACTGAAACAAACAAAATTAATTTCCTCTATACTCTTGATTTGCGAATTGTTAATCAACATCTTTGGAAACAATCTTTTAAATTTGAGGATTAAAAAGTTGTACTTTCATATCTCCGAAAGGGTGTTCATTAAATCAAATTTGATTTAACGATTGTATATCATTTTTTGAAATATATCAGCCTCACACAAACTTCTACGGTTTGCTTGGCCAGATGTTAACGGTATTGCCGGAAACGAGACAGAATTGTCATGTATGAGACAGTATTGCCAGAGATAAAAGAGAATTGTCAGTTATGAGGCAGGATTACCAGAAACGAGACAAATTGTCAGAAATGAGGCAACACTCATGACATTACCGGAGATAAGACTGAATTGATAGATATGAGGCAGTATTGCCAGAGATGAGACAGAATTATCAGATTTAAGCATTATTGCCAGAAAATAAGACACAATTGTCAGATATGAGGCAGTATTGCCAGAGAATAAGACAGAATTGTCAGACATAAGGCATTATTGCCAGAGAATAAGACAGAATTGTCAGATATGAGGCAGTATTGCCAGAGAATAAGACAGAATTGTCAGATATGAGGCAGTCTTGCCAGAGATAAGACAGAAATGTCAGATATGAGGCAGTATTGCCAGAGATAAGACAGAATTGTCAGATATGAGGCAGTATTGCGAAAGAATAAGACAGTAATGTCAGATATGAGGCAGTATTGCCAGAAAATAAGAGAGAAATGTCAGATATGAGGCAGTTTTGCCAGAGAATAAGCCAGAAATATCAGATATGAGGCAGTATTGAAGTAGAATAAGACATAATTGTCAGATATAAGGCAGTATTGCCAGAGAATAAGACAGAATTGTCAGATATAAGGCAGTATTGCTAGAGAATAACACAGAATTGTCAGATCTGAGGCAGTATTGGCAGAGAATAAGACAGAATTGTCAGATATAAGGCACTTTTGCCAGAGAATAAGCAGAATTGTCAGATATGAGGCACTGTTGCCAGAGAATAAGACAGAATTATCAGATATATATGAGGCAGTTTTGCAAGAGAATAAAACAGAAATGACAGATATGAAGCAGTATTGGCAGAGAATAAGACAGAATTGTCAGATATGAGACAGTATTGCCAGAAAATAAGATGGAATTGTCAGATATGAAGCTGTTTTGCCAGAAAATAAGAGAGAATTATCAGATATCAGGCAGTATTGCTAGAGAATGTGCCAGAAATATCAGATATGAGTTAGTATTGCCAGAGAATAAGACAGAATTGTCAGATATGAGGCAGTATTGCCAGAGATAAGACATATTTATCAGATATGAGGCAGTATTGCCAGAGATAAGACATTATTGTCAAATATGAGGCAGTATTGTCAACGAATAAGACAGAAATGTCAGATATCTCTCAGTATTGCCAGAGATAAGACAGAAATGTCAGATATCAGGCAGTACTGCCAGAGATAAGACAGAATTGTCAGATACAAGACAGTTTTGCCAGAGATGCGACAGAATTATCAGATATGAGGCATTATTGCCAGAGGATAAGACAGAATTGTCGGATATGAGGCAGTATTGCCAGAGAATAAGACAGAATTGTCAGATATGATGCAGTATTGCCAGAGAATAAGACAGAATTGTCAGATATGAGGCAGTATTGCCAGAGAATAAGACAGAATTGTCAGATATTAACCAGTATTGCAAGAGAATAAGACAGAATTGTCAGATATGAGGCAGTATTGCCAGAGAATAAGACAGAATTGTCAGATTTGAGGCAATATTGCCAGAGAATAGGACAGAAATTGTCAGAAATGAGGCAGTTTTGTCAGAGAATAAGACAGAATTGTCAGATATGAGGCAGTTTTGCCAGAGAATAAGACAGAATTGTCAGATATCAGGCAGTATTGCCAGAGAATACGACATAATTGTCAGATATGAGGCAGTATAGTCAGAGAATAAGACAGAATTGTCAGATATGAGGCAGTATTGTCAGAGAATAAGACAGAATTGTCAGATATGAGGCAATATTGCCAGAATTGTCAGATATGAATTGTCAGATATCTTGCATTATTGGCAGAGATAAGTATATCACATGTAATGCAGGATTGTTTGATTTAATACAAAAGACAGTTTTTTTGTTTACCTTTAAGTAGAGCTGTATTTCAAACATTTACTTAATGTTTTCTTTGTTTTACGTTTATTTCTACAGATGCAAAAAGGCGAAAATGAGGCTTTACCAGAAGTTTTGGTGGAAAATGTGGACCTACTCCCGGATTAGTTACGCAAGTTCAGGGCGAATAATACAAGTCGAAACTTAAAAAACAGTTTCTCTTAGGAACAAGTGGGCAAAGTGTTACGGGTTTGGAGTGGGGATATCTGACCTACCAAGGTTTTTCTTTTTGCAATTTATTTGGCTTCGTTGATTCAGACAGCAAACGCACCTAGTCCTGTGATTTTTGCTTTTATGCAATCAAATGGTTTCGTGAGTTTTTTTATGTTAAATCACCTACAGATTCAAAATTAGTTATAAATTTGTTATATAGCTGATTTTAGAACATTGCACAGTACAAACGGTACTTATTTTGAGTGATTAAAGCGATTATTTTACAAGTATAGTTCATACAAAAGGAAACAATGTCATTCATAACAAGTGCTACGAGAATCGCCTGTTATAAAAAATTAATTAATGTATTTGTCTATTTGATTTGTCATTACAATACATAAAAATCTCCTCACTTTTGAACTGTCTACTGTGTTTTGTGAGAATCAGTGCGCTATATCCGGTAGATGATACAATCGGTTTATAGACAGTGGTACACTTGGCATGGCCGAAATTGATGAAGATAGCCCTTCTGTTCAGCAAACACCTGTGTCTTCATTAAGAGAAGTTTTGTTTTGTTTCGGCTAACACAACAGCGAGAGGAAGTAAGAGCTCTGCGTGCGGAATTTCAAGGGAATTAACATCGTTGTCAATAACGTGAACAAAGTCGAAAACTGAAAGTAATATTTCGCGGCATTTTCAAGATTCATCAACAGGCGGTTTAAAAACTGTGAGACAGTATGAAACAAACCCAATTGCCAGGGATTCGGAAGATGAAAGCCGAGGTTCGAGCCACTAAGCGCAAGCGTTCCAGCTCACGTGGCCACGTCTTCTTTTCCTCGGTATGATGGCGGTTTTTACACTGTGCCGAGTCTTCAAGTACGAATATTTTTCGTTTCAACCTGTGTCAACGTTTCCCAGAGGGAGGTCCGTTCGTGGCGCATTCAACGGGTCCAGTTGCGGACGCTACATACATACAATCACTCGTGCAATAAAATCCGAAATCGATATTTCACTGAAACAAACAAAATTAATTTCCTCTATACTCTTAATTTGCGAATTGTTAATCAACATCTTTGGAAACAATCTTTTAAATTTGAGGATTTAAAAGTTGTACTTTCATATCTCCGAAAGGGTGTTCATTAAATCAAATTTGATTTAACGATTGTATATCATTTTATTGAAATATATCAGCCTCACACAAACTTCTACGGTTTGCTTGACCAGATGTTAACGGTATTGCCGGAAACGAGACAGAATTGTCATGTATGAGACAGTATTGCCAGAGATAAAAGCGAATTGTCAGTTATGAGGCAGGATTACCAGAAACGAGACAGAAATGTCAGAAATGAGGGAACACTCATGACATTGCAGGAGATAAGACTGAATTGATAGATATGTATTGCCAGAGATGAGACAGAATTATCAGATTTAAGCATTATTGCCAGAAAATAAGACAGAATTGTCAGATATGACGCAGTATTGCCAGAGAATAAGACAGAATTGTCAGACATAAGGCATTATTGCCAGAGAATAAGACAAAATTGTCGGATATGAGGCAGTATTGCCAGAGAATAAGACAGAAATTTCAGATATGAGGCAGTATTGCCAGAGATAAGACAGAAATATCAGATATGAGGCAGTATTGCCAGAGATAAGACAGAATTGTCAGATATGAGGCAGTATTGCGAAAGAATAAGACAGTAATGTCAGACATGAGGCAGTATTGCCAGAAAATAAGAGAAAAATGTCAGATATGAGGCAGTTTTGCCAGAGAATAAGCAAGAAATATCAGATATGAGGCAGTATTGAAGAAGAATAAGACATAATTGTCAGATATAAGGCAGTATTGCCAGAGAATAAGACAGAATTGTCAGATATAAGGCAGTATTGCCAGAGAATAACACAGGATTGTCAGATTTGAGGCAGTATTGGCAGAGAATAAGACAGAATTGTCAGATATAAGGCACTATTGCCAGAGAATAAGACAGAATTGTCAGATATGAGGCACTGTTGCCAGAGAATAAGACAGAATTATCAGATATATATGAGGCAGTTTTGCAAGAGAATAAGACAGAAATGACAGATATGAAGCAGTATTGGCAGAGAATAAGACAGAATTGTCAGATATGAGGCAGTATTGCCAGAAAATAAGATGGAATTGTCAGATATGAAGCTGTTTTGCCAGAAAATAAGAGAGAATTATCAGATATCAGTCAGTATTGCTAGAAAATATGCCAGAAATGTCAGATATGAGTTAGTATTGCCAGAGAATAAGACAGAATTGTCAGATATGAGGCAGTATTGCCAGAGATAAGACAGAACTGTCAGGTATGAGGCAATATTGCCAGAAAATAAGACAGACACTGCATGAAAATTTACGTTTAAGTACATATAATTATTTATACTATTTACGTTTATTCCAAATTTCACATAAACGTTGCGTTTTACTTACTTAAATTCTATCTTGCATAAAAACTTTGCAATTAAATTAGTATTAAATTTTGAAGTGAACTAAAAAATCTAAACTTGTATAGAATTCCATTTAAAGGTACGTATAAATGCATATTAATAAACCGTAAATATAATCTTGACTAAATTTGTTATTTACTTTAATGATATATTATTTTTGAAACGTATACTTATTTATACTATTTACTTTTATTCTAATTTTCACGTAAACGTTGCGTTTTACTTACTTATATTTTATCTTTCACACAAGTTGAAATTAAGTTAGTATTAAATTTGAAGTGACCTAAAAGGTAATGTAAAATCTGTTTGTTTGTTTAGGGCTAATATTGAAAAGTAGAACCCCGGTAACAAATAATCTTGTTAATCATACCTCCATCTCAACAAGCAAGTATCAACAGATGTTTTTATTTACAAATCTTACACCAATTCACTATAAATAGATATGATAAATAGCTGTGTGTAGAAAACGCGCGCGCGCGCGCGCTTCTAAGCTGCCGCCTCTTTAAAACATTCAAACTTTTGTGTTATTGTAAATAAAAACAATGTCAGATAGTGAGTTTTCGAATTTATCGGACAGTGAAAAAGATAGTTAACACATCGGTGACAGTGAAATGCTTCCGGGAAGTCGGATTATCTGACACTATGTGAGACATAGAGGGACTAAAAGAGAAATTAAGGGGATCTTCATGTACGTTTACTCCAAAGCGGACAAATCCTTCCAGACCAGCTGAACAGCAGTCACAGACAAGGGATGGCAGAAATGCAACCGAAACTTATACTGTTCTGTCGGTGAGTATCCTTATAATTATCCAGACGAAGTAAATTGCATGTTTCTGCTAAGAATAGCTTAATTATTGCTGATTCGGATTAATCTTGAAGCGAGTTATTTGGAGGTGTGGTTTAACAATACAAGCTAATTTCAGTTGCCTTGAACTGTAGTAAATAGCAGAGTGAGTCATTTTATAACAACAGACGGCATAATGTAAGTGATTGTGAGCTTTTTAGCTGTCTGCTATTTGCATGTTTTCAAGACGGTATAAGGTAGTGGGAATATATTAATGCTACTTAGTATTGGATATATATTGATAGTCTTATTGTATTGTGTCCAGAGATCCGGTCGCGCATGCGCAGTAATAGTAATTCGACTGTCGTGGACTTCGCGATTAAGAACTAAATAAACAACTTTATTGCAGGAATCGAAGACTTTGCATTGTTAAACTTTATAATTTAAAAGAAGATGCATAGATTTCTGTTGAACAATTTTATCATTACGAGGAATGAAACAAAAATGAATTTGCATGCCCCCTAAAGTGGAATACAGTAAAGTAGGTCAGCTGACTTGCAGCGAGTTGTAAATAAAGAGTGAACATTGTTAGGGACTGCTGACCTTGTTGCGATCTATCAAAAGTTAGGTTTTTAATATGCGATCGGCATTTATTACTGCTGAGAAAAACACAGTTGTCCATGTTAGTGACATGCTATCTTTTCGTTCCATTGATTCGTTGTGTTAAATTGTTATCTTTGGAAAAGTGTAAAATGTATACCGGATGTTTACACAATTTGAAACAACTAATAAAATCGGTGGGTAAAATGTGGATTTAAGAAGCTATTGAATGAATGACTGATACATGTATTCAGTTTGGAAGGATTGATTAAGTGAACATCTTATTGTAGAACAAGATTATATTGAAGCATGGAAAAAAAGCATGGCTAATCAAGAATCACTGCTGAAAATACACTCAGATCCAGAAAAGTGTTAAAAAAGAGCTGTTTTTTACGTTTTTATATGGACAGTGTCGCTGTACATATAGGAACATATAAGATAGCAAGTGCATCTTTGTTGTCTGGCCTACAAATTAAGATGAAGAAGCAACCTCTTCTGCAAGTGAAGTCACAGCAGCTTACCATTAGACAAAGTCCATATTGGTCAACACATATGAAGTGAGACTGGCTCATATTCATAATCCAAAGGTAGGAAGATTTTTTTCATTGTTGGCTAATTTGGTAAAGAAATGGTCACTTACATAAAATTTTATTTCACAGAGAAATTCTTTAACTCAATGGAAAACATAAAATAAATAGTGGTCTACATCACATACATTGATAGTATAAGTTTGTATTTAAGGATTCTGCATTTAAAATTATTATGTCCCCACAAAGTGAGTTGCATGCCCCCGTAATGGTGTATATGCCCAAATCTTGTGGCATCAACTCCTCCTTAACAATAAGGCGGATTTCTTTCAAACTTGCACAGATGATCAAGCAGGATCATGTGTAGATGATAGTAAAGGAAGGATTTTTTCCTGTGACCATTTTTACTAGAGTGGCTTTGAAACTCAGTAGTGCATGTAACTTTATAGTAACTTTTGTAGTATGGTCCCTAAACATCTTTCATAATACATGTATGTGTAATTTTATTGAAAGTTTTGATATGTATTTGTATGAGCTTTTGTGTGGACTGATCTATAGCAAGCGGAATTAATCCATAGTTATTGACCCATCTATGGTTATTGACAATTACAACGGTTATTGGCCGATGTCTAGGATTTTCACCAATAACTTTGGTTTTTAGACAGTAACCTTGGTTACTGTCAATAGCTATGGTTATCGGATCAATATCTATAGTTATGGGTTTCTGACCATGGATATCGGATCAATTGTGCAGACCGCTTGCCATAGTGACGATAATGTTAGTGATTTCTGAGTTTCTTAAAATGATGCAACATTAAAGAATGCAGGATGTACTAATCATTGCAGTGTTTTTATAATGCATTTGTTCATCTCACCAGTATTTAGATTTCTGTCATGTTATGAAAATATTACAAACTCAATCAGATTTTAGCTGCATTTCAGTTATTATTTTATAACAGAGTTGAAATATGCAAGGTTGTGATTTAAGGTATCGCAAGCACTGCAAATGGCGAAAACAGGCTAAAATTTCAAAAAATGGCTTTTGGGGGAAATACTTATTGCCACCTAGATTTTAGTCAAGAAATGTATTAAGCTATGGATGTAGTAAATGTTTGCAAGCTCAGTTTAGTCTAATTCATGCTTAATTACCAAGCACATACTAAAACAAAAGAAAAACCTTTGCATGAGAACTCTGAAATTCATGAACAATATACCAAAACAACTCATACCTGAAATAAGTATATGCTGATCTACAATGTTTAGTGCAAATTCATCAAAATAATGTTAGGGTTTTCAAAAAATTCAAGGAAATCTTACTTCCAGGTTCAAAGTGAAAGTAGAAATAAGTATTTTCCCCAAAATTCATTTTTGAAATTTTAGCTAGTTTTCGCCATTTGCAATGTTTGGGACCTCTGAAAATGAATTATGAATCGGGCCGATATCAATAGTTATTGGTCGATAACTATAGATATTGGATTTTTTGGGCAAACCGCATGTCAAAGTGAAACAGATACAATGGCAAGACAACAACCTAGGATGTTGATTTATATCTAGAGTTTTGTGCCAAGTGCAAATTAGATCTGATATCCATAATTACTAGTGAAAACCCTAGATAAATATTGTTCGTTAACCACGGTTAACACCAAGAACTATGGTTTTCAGCCGGTAACTATAGGTAATTGGTCCGACATCTGGTTATCAGCCTATATCTAGGGTTTTCACCAATAACTATGGTCATCGGGTGGTAAACCTAGTTATTGTCAATTGTGCAAACCGCTTGCCCTACTGATCTCTGCGTCTCTTAACATGATGCAACATTCAAGGATGCAGGATGTACATGTGTTGTCATCATGTTGTGTTTTTATAATGCATTTTTCACCTCAAGAGTGTTTAGATTTCTGTCAATATTACAAACGCAATCAGATTTTAGCTGCATTTAAGTTACTATTATTAACCACATTGAAATAACAAGGTTATGAAGTAAAATGAATTGAATTATAAGCAGCTGATAACTTCCAGGCGTTCCATTTTTCACATTACCTCCCTTTGAAAATGCAAAATTGATAAAAAGGTTAATTGTGTTGCTATTATTCGCTATGAGTACCAACTGCATTGTGGTTTGTGATCCGGATGTGATGCTTAGAGTGTGTTCAATAAAAAAAACCCACATTCTTTGAAGGTAATTCAGCATTTGCTATTTTTATGATTAATATTTTTCTGGAAATTTGCAAAATATATTGTATTGGATATTTTACATAAATTTATGAAACTTTCTGTGAATAAAGAATTATTTTTAAGTTTATTTCACAGAATGAAACATACTTTCATGTTTTTGTCAAATCATGAGCTATTCAGTATAAAAATTCCAGAAAAGAAGTCTTAATTTAAAAAGATTATAATTACCCTATCATTTAAAAAAAGGTTCCAAAGTTAGGTTTGCCTGAACTAGAGGAAGCCTGAATGTCTTCAAGACATAATATCGCTTTCATCAATTCTGTGGTAAAATAAATTGATACTGTTGTTCTTAAATTATATATTTTGTAAACACTAAATATTACATAAAGATTGGAGAAGAAGGGTATGGTAATTGAAACCCATAGTAGTGGTTAAAAATGAAAAAAAAAATCATAGAATATTGAATTGTTCTTCAAAATCAACAAAACATACATGTATCATACTTGATAGGCAAATAATATGTGGTGAGAACACTATCAAAAAAGGGAAGATTATGAAAATTTGTAAGGACAAGTGTGATACAGATAGGCAAGGTTTGAAATCAGAATACAGGTTGGAATGCTTACTTTCAAAATATCTTTAAAACAAATCAACAAATAGGCTAGACATTGCAATATAATTCTGTGAGAGATTGTTCAGTTGTCTCTGAATAATAGACCGTCTGTAAAACAGTAAGTTACTGTTTTACTTTTTCTTGTTCCTTTTAAGCTTCCTTAACCTGATGGAAATTTCTTTCTTGCACTTATTCCTCTGTCTTTCAATTGTGTTCTTTGATTGCTTTCAGTTAGTTAATACAACTATAACAGCATACAACATACAGACAAGATCTTCATTCATAATTTGCTAGGGAATGTTTCTATTATCACCTCATTAAGATAATATCAGACGTACAATTGCTGATTCAACTATAACCTGTGAGATTGCATCATGTCTGCTTTGTTTATACAATTCGATGTTGTTTCTTCTAAAATGTGAGAGAAACTTTAAAATAGAAAGATTCTTTTACTAAAAACACTGCTTCGAAACAAAGATGGAAATGAGAGGAAAATTATTTAGAAAAATATTATATTGGTCATGTTTTGTTTTGTAAATTTATTAATGAACAAATGTATAACACGTAATTATGTTGTGTTAAAAAATCATTATTAAATGAAATGGTTTCTATTTTATTGAAATAAGTCGCCTATGGTTTTATTTATGTATTTCAGAGGGTATCAAGATACTTCACGTCACTGAGAGATAAACAGAGACGAGTATCCACTGGCGGGAATAATCTTCACAAACAAAATATGTTCATGTATGGGAGGAAGAAAATGGTAAAGTATTGCACTTAATCGTTGTAAAACAACTAACATAAGACTAAATTAACGGATGCACGGAAGTGATGCGTCAGTCATGTATCAACATTGAAAAAAAAAACAACAGCAGTCTTCCCCTTTTTAAACTAGTTTCTCGTTAGATTTCTTTTTGATGAGTATATACTTATGTTCAATTACAAAATCAAATATCAGCGCTCACTTAAAAATTACTGAATATTTAAATATTATTTACAGAAGCTGGACAACATAACAGTGCCCTTGAAATGAAAAAGTCATAGGAAGAGGAGAAAAAAAACGTCTTGGGGTGAGGAGAAAAAAATCGTACAGTGAAGGAAGTCTTGGTCCTGGAAATGATGTCATCTAAAGAGGAGGTTCAGAGCGAGAATTAAAGCCATTTATCTGTTAAGGTGTTGCAATGGCGGAGCAAAGAACTCAACGCTATTTTTTCCGACTTGGACAAAAAGTGTGATGAAAGCAAATTAAAGAAGGCAAAACGGATAGAGCTGAAGAGAGTGCGAGGGGAATTAGTATGGTCACGGCCTTTGCAAGAAGACATTAAGAGCGATAATGAGTGGGCATTTTATTGACTTGTTTAACTGAGAGTACCACTTGAGCAAGAATACAGAGCTTAGCCTAGTGTTTTGGGCGACTAAATACAATATTAACTATTCATTACTTTTGTTAAATAAAGTAGTCATTAAAACATAATCATTTTGTTTTATGTAGCAAGCAAATATGATCTCGTACATATTCCGTTTGATCTAAAATAAGGCTGGAATTGTTAATGATAGCACATTTATATATGAGGTGTACATAAATTCAATAAACATATAAGTGACCGTGTTTTTCTATTAAAAAGTTGGGTTTAGTTTGCAGTAAATTTGGAATTTAAGTATACGTCATTTCTCATTTTACTTGACGTTTAAGTTTATTTAATTTACATATAAGTTGCCGTATATTTCTAAAAAAAAGTCAAGTTTACGTTTTATTATGTATGAAATTTAAATAAAAATTATGTTGTCATTAAATTCGACGTAAATTTGGAAGAATAAGTTGTTGTAAATTTGAATTAAATTTCAAATAAAAGTCTAAATTAAACCAAATGAAATGCGATTAAACTCTGAAAAAAGATGCATTTAAGTTGCGTTTAATATGGACTTAAACTTAACTTTTCATGCAGTGAGAATTGTCAGATATCTTGCATTATTGGCGGAGATAAGTATATCACATGTAATGCAGGATTGTTTGATTTAATACAAAAGACAGTTTTTTTTGTTTACCTTTAAGTAGAGCTGTATTTCAAACATTTACTTAATGTTTTCTTTGTTTTACGTTTATTTCTACAGATGCAAAAAAAAAGGCGAAAATGAGGTTTTACCAGAAGTTTTGGTGGAAAATGTGGACCTACTCCCGGATTAGTTACGCAAGTTCAGGGCGAATAATACAAGTCGAAACTAAAAAAACAGTTTCTCTTAGGAACAAGTGGGCAAAGTGTTACGGGTTTGGAGTGGGGATATCTTACCTACCAAGGTTTTTCTTTTTGCAATTTATCTGGCTTCGTTGATTCAGACAGCAAATGCACCTAGTCCTGTGATTTTTGCTTTTATGCAATCAAATGGTTTCATGAGTTTTTTAATGTTAAATCACCTACAGATTCAAAATTAGTTATATATATAATATTTAAGATTCGTCCAGAAGGTTATTGGGAAAACCGACAGTTAAAAATGAACCTCTAACAATGCATATATTGTTGAATGTGTATAATCAGTTGAATTCTTTAAGAAATTTAGAATATAAGAGAATCATTTTGCAAGCTTCTATTTTTTTCAGGATTTAGGAGAAGTTCTGAATTGTTTAACATTACAGTTTTGATATTGTATTCTTTCAATTATACATGACTATTTTTGTAGAAAACAGAAAGACTGACAAATATAGAGACGGATCTTTGATTACAATTATTGCTAAAACCGAAACATGATGTGCGTGATCGAAAAATTAATTTCAATCGTGGCCGTAAGATTTTTTATATTTTCGCTCGTGGCTACGCCACTCTTATTCTTTTCCCTAGATTCATACATACATGTACAACTTTTTTTTAATTTCTCAGCCTAGAACGGAGTTTATTTTCTAGGATCCATCTGCAGTTTATCGTTGAAGGTCTTAGATGGGTCATAGGAACCATTTGCAGTTGATCATTTTGTTTACCTCTTGTTTGCACGACGAAGTCGGGGATCGGTTTGTTTCTTATGCCCCTGTCCTGACGTTTTTGCTGGTTTGGCTCCAGGTACTCTGGTCTAGGTAAGATCATTGAGTGCCCGCCCTTATCCTTTACGATGCTATTAGCTTCTAATGTTTGATATGTTTCTGTGCTTTTTCATGCAATATTGTCGTCTTCGATTGTTGGGTTGGATTTATTTCAGAACAACTTTTACTGCTTTGTTCATATGAGGACCTGTTGGTGCAAGTGTGCCTTGAACCTGGTTTAAACCCCTATTGGCAAATTGTTTGCCAATGCTGTAACGCCTTTTTTTGTCAATTTTTGCGGTGTCTTTTAAAATCTTTATCTTCTTATAAGCACCTGCTCCTTTTCCTGTCTACCTTTAGGCTTCTTAGGTAGGATGTGTTTTGTGGGTGTTGCAATTCCTGATATGCATATTTCACTTTATCCAAACTTGAAACATATAAAAAAATTACTTTTTGGCTCAGCTTTATTTATAAATAAATAAAAACTAACATTTTACTAAATGAAGGGGTAAAACGAAGGTCACAAAATCGTAAGTAGCGGGTAAATGCTCCGTGTACGCAATTTCATGTCTCATTATACTTAAAGATAGATTTTTAAGGAATAATGAACACTTCTGTTATAGCCTGCAATAAAGCGATTCAATATCCTTTTCAGTAGTGTTTTTTTTATCTATTTCGGTATACCCTCGTCACAAAAGCTAAACTCGATTTTTTGGCGTTTGTCTTAACCCCATCCTCGATGAACTGTCCTTGGATTATGAATGCACAACTGGATTTTAATAATTGTGCGGTTATCCCGAGCGTTGCAAATGCCGTGATCGCGGCATAATACCGTTCGCGAAGCTTACCAGGTTTGCAAGGGTGTGCCTGGTATGTAAAATCAACTTGGTTTCGATTATTAACTTATGCCACAAAATATTGAATCATTAATTTAACAAAGCTCTTAGAAGAATAGAACCTGCAGATTATTTTTCAATCACACCTTCACTATTAAAACATTATTTTGGAAAATACTCAACCTTTTTGCCTCGGGCGATATCATGTATATGAAATGGCGAGTCAACTAATGGGTAGTGATTTTGGTCATGGTATAGCCTTCTTAGGAATATACTTAACACAGCTTGATCGAAACGATGGCACCTACCATCCGATGTATTTCTTGTTGAACATGCCAGTTTTCTTTCCGTACCTTGCGGTGCCATACATTTATTATTCAGAGCGCATGCTGCCCATTGGTTAACTATAATATCAGTCACATGATCTGAATGGAATAAAACAAATGTTGCTTCGATTTCGCCAAAATGTCGGAACTTGCAACGGTCTTCTTGAAGGAAATCCATCGTTTGAACATCTGTATGCTGAGCTACGGCGAACACAATATCGTACGTGAAAAACAATATGGAGTTGTCCACACTGTAGTTCAAAGCCCGGTCAAGGTCATTGGTGAAGAATCGTACGGAGCTGTCCATCCACCAGACCCAGTCATATTCTTGAAAAACTGTCTGAAAAATATTTCGTGCTTAAGCCTAATAATAAGTATTAATTTGCTATAACTGTGAGGCGCTTTAACTGTATTATTAATAAAAAAAGATATTCTATATATCCAACGGAGTCCCTAAAGTGACACTTCATATTTTTGTGAGACGTAAAACATGATAATTCTCTAACCTTGAATTAGAAATTCTGGACTCTCTATAAAACACTGATCAGACAGATTTTGTTGTTTCCAGGTTTTAAGAAAGATATACAACTAACTATAAATGTTCAGCATTGAATATCTAAACTTCTTGCGAATTGTTCCATCTTTTTTATATAAATTTGAAGTTGTCTACTTTTGTTGTTAATAAGAAACTGCGGTGAATAAATTAAGTATTTAAAATTGTTTACAATAGCGATGATAATAACTTGGAATCTATGGACGATCATACCAGAGGTAATACAAAGAAACTAAAAATAGCTCCGAAATTTGATATCGTTTTGAATCATCTCTTTTTTTCGTAAGAACTGTAGACATATCTAAAGCTATACTTCATTTAAAAAGCTCGTTATATAAAACCAATTAGTTCCAACTAATAAAACAGAAGTGAAATTTATAAACCAAACATCTAGCACAGTATAAAACAAACATCTATTCTGTTTTCAGGTTTGAAGTTAATCAAACAAGTGTAACTAGGAAGGACAATACTCGGAGATATAGATGACAAGTCACTCGTCAAAAAGGAACCTAAACGGTGTACTGGACCAGTAATGGAACCAGTAACGATATAAACTGAAATTGACATTTACATTTATTTTTACAATCGTTTCTTTTAACAACCTCAATGATATTTACACGCACGAAAAAAAAAAAAACCGTCCAAACAACAAAAATGGAAAGATATTGTTACTTTCTTCTTTTTTAACGCATTCATACTTTTTTCTTTTGTTTCTTCTATCATGTTGAAATTTAGGCATATTCCATAAAAATTACAGCAATTCACTATATTTAGAGTTGCATTGCTTTACACTTCAAGCTTCTCACTCACTCCCAACTTTAAGTGTGGCTCAAATTTAGATTAAATTTCTTTGTTCATTTCATATTTGACTTTTCAATTTGTCGACCATGTTGTAAGTTTCAACTGTATATTCGTTACCTTTACAATGAGGGGTTTCCACGTGTATGTCTTTAGCTTTTGAACATGCGGTGGATATTCTTCAAACGGGAACGTTCGTACTTCACATTTACAATATTTTTGTAGCTGGAAAACAAATAAATATAACACATTTCATCAACTGGAATATTGTGTTTGAATACCATGTGATACCACTGTTAACATTGCGGCAAATCGTTGACAACAAGAGAAACAAGGAAGTCGGAACGACAGAAATATCCCCCGCCTGGTCAATGTCTCGCAAGTGGTTATGAGGCGATCAAAAAGTGTTTCTCTTCTCGCTCGTACCGCCGAAGAAACGACCTGGAATGCAATACCCACAATATTGCGGTACTTTAGCAACGGGCGTGTAACTGTTAAAATAGCTCATAAAAATTTGTATTTGTTGATATATAACGATCTTGGCATTGTGGACATACTCTGTGTAGCTGTTTACTCAAGTGTAATTAAAATTATAAATAACCTGTTTATTCTTATTTGATAATGTATGACTTCGTAATGATTCAAATACCAAACAAAAACATTTTTTGAAAAACATATTTGTTAATTAATTATTAACACACCTTTAAAAATGTCATTTGCTCGGCAATATCCGTTGCACGGTAGCTCATCCAGTCTAGAATAGGTCGAAAGGCGCCACAATAGTTAGACTTTAGTCCGCTTCAATTGCCTTCCGGCTTGACGTCACTGCCGTAACGCCGATTTGTTTTCTATTTTCCTTATCCGAGGCCTATTTTGTGGCTCTTCTGGCCGTAAAAAAACACTGGTACCATTTACAAACTAGAGCTCGGCTTACGGAAGTTTTCATTTGCGTCTGCTAAATTTTTATAGCTTTTCATGAGGTGATTTTCAAAGACCATGACATAATTTTATAATAGCGCATAGTTCCGGGCGATCTGACGGCGACATTTCTGGCGTTTTAACGTTGGTGATAGCTCTCTTAAATATTGACTGTTTTTAAAACGCATTGTCAGAATGACGTAAAATTTTGGCATGACTTCATTGGTATACCGTGCTTTGACGTTGCGAAGTTTGGCTCTTTTTCCACTAGTAGTTTTGTTTTTATTGACATGTATATCCTTTAAAAAGTACAATGGCAACGGCGTGCGCCGCCTACGTGTTACCATGGTTATTCAAATAAGCGACGCGCTTTTGAAATCGATTAAATTTATGATTATTTAAGCTCAGTTTGTTACGTTTGTGTTCTGATTGAATTTAGTATATAATTTATAGCGAACGCGTTTCTAATTAAGATGCAGTGACAAAAGTCTACGTTATTTTGGATCATCCCTCGTACATGGTTCAAATCTGCAAACACCACTGGTGACCTTGACCTTGAGCCAGGTCAGGTTGGAACATGGGTTCTGCACGTCGTCTTGATGGGGAGAACATTTGAGTAAATTTTTATGGAATTCCTACTATGGGTTGAAAAGTTATGGACCGGACACGAAATGTGCGGCAGGACGGACGGATGGACGGACGAAGACCATTCCTGTATCCCCCAGCCGCTATGCGGCGGGGGATAAAAAGAAACAAGGTGTACATTTTGTTCCCATCGAATACCAAAATTATGTTTGACTAGACTAGAATTGACTAAACTGCTGCATAGTAGTCAAATATTCAATTCCGATCTTAATTAAATGTTTCATTAATTCAATTCAACCTACATCGAAGATAAAATTTCGAACAGTCTGTTGTGGGTATCAGTTAATTTTGCTGGCACGAAATTTCGCGCGATCGCCGAAAAGACTGTTTTGCGCGGACGTAATTTCGAGCAAAACCATTTAAAAATCATTATTTTATTGATGCTTGACTGATACGTTATTGTTACCTATTGTTAATTTAAATACGAGAGTTAATCATGTGTCAGTTGGCCCCTGTCAATTTCCGCTTCCTTTGCTAGTCAGCTATCGGTCCGCTGTTTATTCGGCATCGCTAATTGACACAAAACCCGTTTGATCCATTTATCTGGACCATTTAAAACATAATTGGCATGTTAAATTGCGTAACCGTTCTATGTTCAAAAGTGTCAATTGTAAAAAAAAATAGATGGCAACGATACTGTTTTTGTAAAATGTGACCTGCCATGACCTAAATGCACGAACTTAATTGTCGTTACAATTTCAACATTTAAAATATTCCTAAAGAAATTCGAAAGTAATAATCCATTATATTTCCATTATGAATACAATTTTTAATACCTCAAATTGATATCAGATACATGTAGCGATACTGGCGACTAAATACAAAGTGTAGGTGCATTCGGACATTACCACGTTTAGGATATGTATGTGGAACTATATTGTTAAATTTTAGATTAGGCTTTAAATTCGCGCACTGGTCCGAGCGCGAAATACACGAAAATAAAATGATAACACAGTGAGTGAAAGGGAGATAATGATAATATCGATACTTATTAAATTATTTAAAACAACAAAACAAAAATGTTCACAGTGTAAGTTAACAAGGAGTTAAGTTTTTCTTCCTAATGAGAGTTCCTGTAAAAACAAAAAAGTGATAAGTAAATTAGCAGTGAGCTTGGAATGACAATACGATCAGTTCAGAAAAGTAAGACGCCATCTGTAATTGTGAAACAAATCAAACTATTTCAACTTTTTTTAATCTAAGAGAATACTAACTTATAAAACGATAAAGATATTTGAGTAATAAATTTAACGTCACCACAAAACCTACCTGAACACTTTGTAGCTGGGTTAATCCAAGGTCATAATATATGATTTTAATAAATTTATACTTCGGTAGAAGTATTTCATGAACTGATTTCAATAAACCCTGGGACACTCCATAATATCCCGAGTTAGCTGCAGTTACTATAACGGGAAACCTTTGCTTTTGTTTTGGTATAGTTTTATTAAGTTTCCTAAAATATGTGTCAGCATTTCCTCTGGAGTAGTTGGCGATTGTGCGTAAATTGTCTTCAAAGGATTCCGCAAACCATTTATCACAGTCATATGTATCTATAACAAAAAGCAAACAAAGCCCGTACATGAAACAAGATCCGAGTACCCGAGTACCGATTTTCATACTCGTTCCCATCCCTAGTTTAAATGCTACTTTGAAATGAGACTTTATGTTATTTTTCTACTGAAAATCAAGATAACGTTATTCATGTTATTTCAGCTTTTAACACCTAGATACATTGACGATTTGTTCAAGATAGATAATAATCATTTTCCATCTTGGGTAAAAAATCTTTCCTGATGAACTTAAGTTGAGCAAAGCAAACAATTTAGAAAAGCAAGTAATCATTCTTGGTCTTATTCTTTCTATTGATATTGGTTTTGTAACTACTAGTTTAAAAATATATGCAAAAAGAGATAATTTCGAGTTTAATATTGTTAACTTTCCTTTTTAGATGGTGATATCCGTCATGCATCATCTTACGGTGTTTATATCTCTCAACTTCTGTTTTTCTAGAGCTTGCTACAAGGTTAAATATTTCATTGAACATAATCTATTCAAAACAAGAAGTTGTGTTCGGAAAACATATAATGTCCCTGGTAGCGATAATGATAAAAATTTAAAATGATAACACAGTGCTAAAACAGCAAATGAACTCATAAGTTACTTCTTAATAACGAAAAAACAATTCCTGGTACAAAAATCTGAACTTAAAAGTTATTAAAGAAAATCATCAAGTAAAGTAACATAAAATTTAAAAGTGTAAAGTACAGATTTTTCAAGCAAAATTCAACATTTTGCCATATTGATATTGATGCCCAGGCATTTAGTAGAAACATTGAAAATGGAAGTATTGGATGAGGGGGGGGGGGGGGGGGTGGCATTTATTCCATCATTTAGCACATGATGTTAGCTATCCAAAACTATTACATACAACACTACAATTCTTCAATTCAAATGATTGCCATTTAGGCTTTAGAACTATTTCGCGATATTCCAGACGTTATTTCCAAGAATGACATCACCGAATTTATAGTAGACTTTCAGTGTTGACTTAACAGTAACATTAACATAGTTCTATTAAGTTGAGTAAACAAATACTATTTTAGCTTTGTAAATACAAAAATAAGCAAATTACATTGGTTGTGGTTATTTGTATTTAAAGCATTACACTTTATGTTTTGGATATCCCCAGCCAACTTCTTCACCTTTTGCAGAATGATATCACTACTTTTCTACTAGAAATGTGTTGACTTCTCAAATGAAAAAAAACAAAACAAATGTAAATTGCGCTTTAAAAGATTAGCCAATTGTATTTTTGCCAGAATCAATGGAAGGGGGTTTTAAAAAGGTGAAATATGCATATCAGGAATCGCCACATTCAGAAAAACAGCCTCCCCACACAGTAAAGAAGAAGAGAGAGGGAGAGAGCATGGTTAATAAAATGACCAGTTTCAAAAAAGACACCACTAACAATAAACAAAAATGAGAACCCGAGGGGTTACCGCCTTGGAACGGTCAGTGGCAAATCGACAGGGGGTTTAAACCAGGTTCTAGGGTGCACCAACCTCACACGTGCCCCAACAGGTTCTCATATCACAAAACAGTGCCAATTTCTTTAAAAACCATAGACTGAGACAAAAACACAACAACGATATTTTATGCAAAAAGTCCGAGAAGGTTGTTTATAGGGGAGTGGGCATTTATTATAATAAATAGAGTATGTAAGTTTTATAGTCCACAACATTTTACTTTTAAGTAAGCGTCAAGAAGTTAACAAATATATAACTAGCTGAATGACAGAAGTTGAGAAATATCCAACTTGCCGAAACAGGTATTTCGCTAAGTGCAAATTGGACAGGTAACCCCAGAAATAACGAAGCCAGTTAGGTCTACTGTCCGGGTCATGACCTTTGCACTGGTAAGTTAGTGTGTAAACTTTCATGCCAATGGTATTTGTATTAATCGAGAAATATCCGGAACATGTTTAAACTTAACCGTTTCTCAAGTACAAAATGAGGAGATAAATCCAGATCTAATGTAGCCAGAGTTATGTAACTGACATATGCATCGTTAAATAAATGAGAAAACTTTCAAGAAAATGCTCTCTGTAGAAATTAAGATATATCCAACAACCGGAAACAGGTTAACCAATTTTCTCTATATACAAAATAGGGAGATAAGCCCAGTCATTAGTTAGCCAGAGTTATGTCGCTTATAAAAATGGAGATATATCCAATATGCCGAAACAGGTTAACTTTTTTCTCAGTACAAACAGGGGAGATAAATAAAAAAACACGGAAGCCAGATTAATGTAACTTGTCAGGATCATGACCAGTGCACTGTTTAGTAAGTGTGTAGTTTCTTATGTTTTATATACATTTGTGTGTGCTTTTGCATGAAAAATGTCGAGATGTGTAGGTTGGAGCTATTTTACCAAAACAACTTGTACATGTTTGTTCGTAAGAGAACTTGTTGGGATAAAGTGTGAGGTAGATGCACCCTATAACATTATTGAAAGTGTTAATTTGTCTAGGTTTGAGCAATATTGATTCGCTTTCACGCCAGCGTGCCGATGAATGTCAGGATACCTGTGGTGTGCACTCTAGAGGAAACTCTTGCGAAAGATCTTAAAAATGTTTATCATTTTTGGGTCGGCCATTAGGCCGATCCAGTTTAAGCAGTTTTCGACAATCGTTTTTGACTTACTATGAACCTAACAATTGTACGGTTGCAAGCAAGACTATCGTAACTCCTTCTTTATTTTCAATGTAGTTACGACAGTCTTGAGTGCTTCCCTATAATATATGCATGCTACCCTAGAATATAGTTCTTAGTTTCAAAAAGTAAGTCAATGCTACAGAGTGGTAAATTTTGTAATGCTGTGCAAAATGACAAAATTTATACTTGAAAAATATGGAATCAATCAATATTTGAAGAAATTTAACTCGTGGAACGTCAGACAAGATTTTGAGTCATGAACGCGCATGAATACATGATGGCGGATCGCCATTTTGGATTCGACAATGTTCGGTGAAGACGAAAAATCCATCTAAATCAACTGAACAGTGAGTATTTATCGAGTTATTTTCGTGATGCAATGTTTTTATTATACCTATGTTACATTTGAATGTATATTGACAATAGCATTTCCCTTTATAAATAGAATTTTTCATGTGGAAAATGGAGGCTGATTTGGTGGTTTACAAATGGTAACGTAACAAACTTATTGTAAAACTTGAAGTTTTAGATTCGAAAGACTATACCGCAGTAAACGTGATTTAGGCTCTTTGGGTTTTATTAAACGTTAGGCCAACGTCACTTCATTCTCTCACCAGAGGGCGTGCTACACAAGTTTCGCTTACACCTCTGTCAACGCCCGATGTACAAGATTCTTGTACAAAATATAAATAATGAATAAAATGCTCGTGAGATTATTTTGATCTCTGTATATTTTACTTAAAATGAAAATGGGTATTTTTATTTTTTTAGAACAATGTTTAAGATATATTTTAACCCAAATTTTCGGGGAACTATTTTGCGGTGTGACGATAGAATATCACGTGTATGAGAACTACTTTTCCCGGCGTTGACAGAGGTGTAAGCGAAACTTGTGTAGCACGCCCTCTGGTGAGAGAATGACGTCACTTAATTAATGCACTCACCAAAATGAAAGTAGAAGTAGCAGTCTCAAAATAGACCGTTGTCGTTTTAAACACAACGAGTAGGACTAAGCAAAACTTTGTTCCCAAATCATAACCAGCTACATAGTTGACATGGAGTTTTCTGAAGTAATGAATTTCAAAGAAATGAAAATCTAATGTTTTCAATAATTGCACCTTATATGAAGCAGACTTCCCGAAAGTTGCAGTGTTTTTTTTTTCACTTTTGGGGGAAGGAGGTCGCAGCCCTTTGGAGGGGGAAAAATTGCGACGTGAACAAAGGAAAGGGGGAATATTTGGAATATACTTGCAGCCTGTCAAATACAACAAAACAAAGGGTTCACTAATTTTTTAATTCAAACAAAGTCAGTGCCGTGTCAGTGGTCTACATTGAAATGTCTCTTTCTCCCTCTGCAATTTTATCAATTATTCTTGTCAATGTATAGTCTCTCAGTGGGGTATCCATTTAACATATCCTGACTCAGTACGGTCTGTAACAGACTCCAGCAAAGGGGGAATTTTTTATCGGACATGGGGGAAAAATATATACTATTTTGAAGGGGGGGGTGGGGTGGGGGAATGGGGCCCTATTTCTCCCAATATTTGGCATAAAAAAATCACTGAGTTGCCAGACCGAAGCACCTGTCTGGTAACTTTTCAGCTGGTCAGACATGTTTTGTGTTATCTGACCGAATGACAGACAAAAATTTAAACTCCTAATACTTTATTATACCTTTTTAGCATGTTTCGGTCTGACAGAATTTGTTTCGGTCAGACAGTTTTTCACATCTTGTCTGACCAAATGTCTGACACTTTTTTTCAACTTTCGGGAAGTCTGATGAAGACCTTCTGAAATCCGCTATCAGAAGTTTTTACTACTTTCAATTTTGTCTTGCACTCCATTCCAAAATGTCTCACAGGTTATTTAATCAGATCAGATATATTCTCAAAATTACCCAGGGAAACCCAAAAGAAGAAAAAGAGTAGCACCTCAGGGATTCACTGAGTTTATACAGAAACAGGAACTGTTTCACAATATTTATTTAATAGTTACTGTATCTCTTAAATGCATTTCAGGTGAATTTAACATCCTGGAAGAAAGAATGATGTATTTATTTGTTAATTTAATTATTCTTAAACAGGTTTAGATGATCTTTGGTTCATGTCAGACCCGTATCAACCAAGTTTGACATAATACCCCATTTGAAGCGGTATAGAACTGTTTGACGTCACATAATGAAGTTCAAGCGGACAACAAAAGTGAAGGTATGAAAAAAAAATGTTTGAGTTAAATTCAGAATGACTGTTTAGGAGATGTAATTATTGTTAACAGTATATTTTAGTTTCTTTGTAATGCTTCAGCTGCGATAACGCTGTGTCAACATTGCAACTGCTAAATTCTTGTAACATGTTAGTGGGTGGGGTAGAAATCTGTTGCATCGGGAAAATGTAGTATTTTTTCAGATCTGGATATTTTCTGATGGAAATTCAGGTTCCTGTAATTTGATAAATAATCAGTGTTTATTTATATTGACATGTAGCCAGACTGGTTTAGGTGGGGCGACTACTACCCTCAAGGTTCATGCTCTCGGCCCAAAAATACAGTATCAATGGACATAAAGCAATTTGATGTTGTTTATTCTGTATTCTGTTTCAACGGTGCAACAGTAATTACTATGCTAATAATAGTAATATGATATTGTAAATGAATCACTTCATAAATTAGAAATTTTCTAAAGAAAAATTTTAATTATTACTATGACAAAGGTATTTCTTCGTCACATCACTAACGCTTGTGAGTCACACTGAGTCTAAGTTAAGTGGGGGAATTAACAATAAAACATCTTTTTGTATATAATATATTATCCTTTTGTTTAAAAGTTACACTGTCCAAATTATAAAATTAACCAAATAGTTTGACAGAAATTGTCACACACGAGATTCCGCATGCACGTAGTAAATTATAATTTCTAATGTCTATCTATCAATATTTTGATGTTCTTTTATATACATGTGTCGGTCACTAAGGAGACCCTAATGGTTACTAAACATAATTTCTGAGGTTTCGTGTTTTGACATGCAAAATTGTCATATTATAACACAATAATTACCTTTATTAAAAGTATAAAAAGAAAAGATTAATAATCCAAAAGTAAGTCATTCTTCTAAAACATTTTAACAATAAGCAACCCTTCTTTAAAGATTACAATCATGAAATAAAGAAAGGTGTCAGATACTGTTGATTGAATAATACAAACACTGTAAATAATTCTAAAAATCATTAGAATGAATACCTTTGCAACATGTTTGTACAAAACAAGTAAACATTTTAAGAAATAATATAATTGTGCTAAGAAAATTATTAACTAAATATTTGTCACAAATTCCCGTTGTGACAACATCCCCTTGCTGGGAAAACAATGCTCCTGCATTGTTACTTCTCCAATGTGAATAATCCATGAGATAACTGCATCGTTAATTAAAAGTTGACAAAATACCGTTTGCTTGATGAAACTTAGTCTTTAGAAGTTTCAGAAAACCATTATGAAGTTAAATACTGTATGCGAAAGTCAGAGTAATTTTTGTAATAAATTAATAACACAAACACTCTGAATTGTAATAATTATTAAATGAACATGTTTTATAGTCGTTTGTATTCGTCGTTTTCAGATGAATAGTCGTTTTCAGACTGATTGACATTTTTATGACACTTTAAAAAACTGTGAGATACGTGCAATCCATTCTTGTGAACTGGTTTCTTCCTCAGGTTTTTCAACTGTAGGAATATGTTTTTCGAAATACTGAACATTTTCGAAGAACACTTTTCCTTCTATTAACTTCTGTAGGATATTGTCACATAAATTCAAACACTGATTTAAACCTTGTTTTCCTTGTCGGTTCTGTCTGGTTTTATGAATAAATGTTCTAATTTTATTTAAAGCGTCCATATTTCTTACAAATATTCTGCAATTTTCCTTCATCATATATTCAAAGTGTTGTTGAAACTGTTTGTTTTGTAGTTCGCGGAGTTGAAGTTTGTATTGATCCTCTTCATACTCTTTCACTTGCACTTTAAGTTGTTCAAGCTTTTCCTGACATGTTGATAAATGGCAGATTTCGCTTTTTTCCATTTCAGTTTGGCATTCTGCGTTTTTAGTGCATTTAGCAACTTCGTTAATTGAATAATTATTGTTAGACATAGAAGTTAATATTTCATTGTTACTCACTGTTGCTATTACATTCTGCGCATTTGAAGATTTCTGATGGTTGTACTTCTTTATTCGTTCAGCGTCACGCTGAATTCTTTTAGTTGACTTTTGCCTTTGTTTCCTCCCTGGTGTAAATTTAGTAAAGCACTTTCGTGCAAAATGTCCGTACCTTCCACATTTGAAGCATTGGCTGTTTACAGCTGGACATCTTTCCATGTGCCATTTCTGGCTGGTGTTGTGACCACAGCGGTAGCAGAGCGTATGTATCTGATGGAACCCATGAGTTCGCCCGGTATGGTTGTGCAGCCACTTCCGTTCTGGCATCTGCTTCAGAGTCCATCTTATGAATTTGTTCGTCTTCATGACATCATATTTAATACAAACTCGCTTGTGAGTAGAGTCCGAGAAAGTTACAGAAAGATAGAATTTCTGTATACGCGGATTATGTCCACCAATTGTGACAAAGGTATTTCTTCGTCACATCACTAACGCTTGTGAGTCACACTGAGTCTAAGTTAAGTGGGGGAATTAACAATAAAACATCTTTTTGTATATAATATATTATCCTTTTGTTTAAAAGTTACACTGTCCAAATTATAAAATTAACCAAATAGTTTGACAGAAATTGTCACACACGAGATTCCGCATGCACGTAGTAAATTATAATTTCTAATGTCTATCTATCAATATTTTGATGTTCTTTTATATACATGTGTCGGTCACTAAGGAGACCCTAATGGTTACTAAACATAATTTCTGAGGTTTCGTGTTTTGACATGCAAAATTGTCATATTATAACACAATAATTACCTTTATTAAAAGTATAAAAAGAAAAGATTAATAATCCAAAAGTAAGTCATTCTTCTAAAACATTTTAACAATAAGCAACCCTTCTTTAAAGATTACAATCATGAAATAAAGAAAGGTGTCAGATACTGTTGATTGAATAATACAAACACTGTAAATAATTCTAAAAATCATTAGAATGAATACCTTTGCAACATGTTTGTACAAAACAAGTAAACATTTTAAGAAATAATATAATTGTGCTAAGAAAATTATTAACTAAATATTTGTCACAAATTCCCGTTGTGACAACATCCCCTTGCTGGGGAAAACAATGCTCCTGCATTGTTACTTCTCCAATGTGAATAATCCATGAGATAACTGCATCGTTAATTAAAAGTTGACAAAATACCGTTTGCTTGATGAAACTTAGTCTTTAGAAGTTTCAGAAAACCATTATGAAGTTAAATACTGTATGCGAAAGTCAGAGTAATTTTTGTAATAAATTAATAACACAAACACTCTGAATTGTAATAATTATTAAATGAACATGTTTTATAGTCGTTTGTATTCGTCGTTTTCAGATGAATAGTCGTTTTCAGACTGATTGACATTTTTATGACACTTTAAAAAACTGTGAGATACGTGCAATCCATTCTTGTGAACTGGTTTCTTCCTCAGGTTTTTCAACTGTAGGAATATGTTTTTCGAAATACTGAACATTTTCGAAGAACACTTTTCCTTCTATTAACTTCTGTAGGATATTGTCACATAAATTCAAACACTGATTTAAACCTTGTTTTCCTTGTCGGTTCTGTCTGGTTTTATGAATAAATGTTCTAATTTTATTTAAAGCGTCCATATTTCTTACAAATATTCTGCAATTTTCCTTCATCATATATTCAAAGTGTTGTTGAAACTGTTTGTTTTGTAGTTCGCGGAGTTGAAGTTTGTATTGATCCTCTTCATACTCTTTCACTTGCACTTTAAGTTGTTCAAGCTTTTCCTGACATGTTGATAAATGGCAGATTTCGCTTTTTTCCATTTCAGTTTGGCATTCTGCGTTTTTAGTGCATTTAGCAACTTCGTTAATTGAATAATTATTGTTAGACATAGAAGTTAATATTTCATTGTTACTCACTGTTGCTATTACATTCTGCGCATTTGAAGATTTCTGATGGTTGTACTTCTTTATTCGTTCAGCGTCACGCTGAATTCTTTTAGTTGACTTTTGCCTTTGTTTTCTCCCTGGTGTAAATTTAGTAAAGCACTTTCGTGCAAAATGTCCGTACCTTCCACATTTGAAGCATTGGCTGTTTACAGCTGGACATCTTTCCATGTGCCATTTCTGGCTGGTGTTGTGACCACAGCGGTAGCAGAGCGTATGTATCTGATGGAACCCATGAGTTCGCCCGGTATGGTTGTGCAGCCACTTCCGTTCTGGCATCTGCTTCAGAGTCCATCTTATGAATTTGTTCGTCTTCATGACATCATATTTAATACAAACTCGCTTGTGAGTAGAGTCCGAGAAAGTTACAGAAAGATAGAATTTCTGTATACCCGGATTCTCCACCAATTATGACAAAGGTATTTCTTCGTCACATCACTAACGCTTGTGAGTCACACTGAGTCTAAGTTAAGTGGGGGAATTAACAATAAAACATCTTTTTGTATATAATATATTATCCTTTTGTTTAAAAGTTACACTGTCCAAATTATAAAATTAACCAAATAGTTTGACAGAAATTGTCACACACGAGATTCCGCATGCACGTAGTAAATTATAATTTCTAATGTCTATCTATCAATATTTTGATGTTCTTTTATATACATGTGTCGGTCACTAAGGAGACCCTAATGGTTACTAAACATAATTTCTGAGGTTTCGTGTTTTGACATGCAAAATTGTCATATTATAACACAATAATTACCTTTATTAAAAGTATAAAAAGAAAAGATTAATAATCCAAAAGTAAGTCATTCTTCTAAAACATTTTAACAATAAGCAACCCTTCTTTAAAGATTACAATCATGAAATAAAGAAAGATGTCAGATACTGTTGATTGAATAATACAAACACTGTAAATAATTCTAAAAATCATTAGAATGAATACCTTTGCAACATGTTTGTACAAAACAAGTAAACATTTTAAGAAATAATATAATTGTGCTAAGAAAATTATTAACTAAATATTTGTCACAAATTCCCGTTGTGACATTACTACAAATACCTAATGCAAATAAATTATTTGCCTTATTTAATAATGTTATTTCAGTATTATAGCAAAGTGCAAAATGAGAGTAAATTAATATTGTTATGATCACTCACTTTAAAAATAAAATCAGTTATTATAAAGAATATTTGTAATTTGAGCAAAGATCAAACTAATTGTTATAATTTTGTGTTTGTTAAATATGTATTTCAGTGATAAAATCAAATGAAAGAAATGTGACATCTCGGGTTCAAAAAGCATGAAATTGGAAGAGGAGAGGAAGAAGGGTAATGGTATTTTCAATTTTATAAATTGACTATTAACAGGGCTCTCACCAGACTTGCAAATCAGGGAGAAGTTTTGACACAATTTACTAAATTATTGTGAAGTTTGCAGTCAACAGCATTCTTTCCCTATATATTAAATACAAAATGACTTCTCCCAAAGCTCAACAAAGAGAGAAGTAAGGTCACTTTTGATGAGACTACTTCCTTCAAGTCTGTCTCTGGTGAGAGCCCTGTATTGATAAACAGGTACATGCATTGCATACTTTGCCCCTTTTTTACATGACTGCAGTGTAGCACAATCTCTAGGCATGTCATCACCTGACCTGAACATGCCATATTCCTGGCGACACTACATTGTACACCACATTAATACTTAACTATTTTATAATTGCCCAGCAATTCTCATATTGGCCCGGTTTTGTCTTCATATGAATTTGATGTTTTTATTCTGTTAATTAATAAAATCAGTCAAGTGTATTCACATTGACCATGTTATTGGGCCTCGGGCTGTCATACTGTATAATGGTTTTTTTTTCGCGAGCATAATAGTTTCGCTATTTTCGCGACTGTCGTAAATTCGCAAAAATAACAAACGCCAAAAAATCCCTACTTCACTTTCGCGAAGTGCACTATATTGCATGACTGCACGGTAGGCTTGATTAAAACTGTCGTTGCTATTTCTTTATGTTCTGGGTTACTCGAGTATATGTCATAGTGCACAAATTAAGTAACACTTCTGGCAGAGTAGATAGGTACCGATACAGTAAAATGTTCGGGAGTGGAAAACATTGGTATTGATGACAAGCATGAGGATAATTTCACACTTTCGAAATTTGCTGCATATACTATGCTTTACAAACAATGCAGATGAGCGTTACTTAATAAGTTGTTTGAAAATGCTTTATATTCGCCCTAGCGGGCTAAAGGTTAATTATCGCTTCATTACGTCAATATTTGCGGTGGTCACGGTTATTATTCCGTCGATAAAAACATAAATTATTAAAACGGATGTCAATAATGCTACCGGTAATTTGGTTTATAACAGTTTGATAAAATACCACAGTGTTAAATGCACAGCTTTCACATAAAAGCAAATACTTATAATAATACTTTGTTTTTACAGGTACATTTGCTGGTACCGGATTACAAGAAATATAGCCACATAAATGCAGTGCAACAGTAAAAACGCGAAAATTAATTTCTGCGAGCACAAATTCGCTAAAATTACAACCGTGAAAATTAAAATTATGGCAAAATTGCGAAAATTTTCGATCACGAAAATAACCCATTATATAGTATTTACCCCTCTGCCTTCTGTCTCGGGCATATTTGACTACCCTTGGCCCAATAACAAAGCAAACATGAATTTACTTGATTAATAACATTATATAATATTCATCTGTGTGCCAACTTGCACAAACATGATGGGTTCTTGTAAATGCTTATTCGTTTTATAAGTAGGGTTATCTCTTATGAATGTGTCTCAAAAATCCAATGCTGTTTCCATTTTCACAGTAACTTGACCCTTTCAGGGCTGGATAAATTTTGTTTTCTTGTAACTAGTCCACGACTAGCTGGGTACACATTTCAGCTTGTCCCACTTTTGCGCAAATAAGCAAATTCTGATTGATCAGTATTTACAGTAAAGAAAGAAACAGGAAATTCAAAAGCAAGCGTTACATCGGGGCTTGATAATGTTAAAACAGATCTCAAAACATGTTATTTTGTAATAAACTTATTGCTGTTGTAATATGATATGCACATGGTGCTAAAAGAGAATGGTGCATATCAAATTAAAGTTTAAACTAGTCTGCACTAAATAATTGAGCTAGCCCATGGACAAGCAATCAGATAGTTTGAGATTGTCCGATACAATTTTCAGCTTCTCCAGGGCGTCGGGCTAGTGGGTTTGTCCAGCCCTGCCTTTACTCCATTTACACGCTATTTTACCACATGGGCAACCAGTGTAAATCCAGATCAGATAGAGATAACACAGGTGTAGTTCCAGATCAGCTTGCACATCAGACATTTATGTGGTCTGATCTGTATCTACTCTGTTCATTAGATACATTTAAAGCTCCTTTTAACTGGAAGCAGATGTGTCAGCACCTAGATCTACAATAGTTGCTATGTTTTAAGGTGTATCCTTCGAGTAAAATGAAGTATCAAAATGCAGGTGTGTTATTGTAATAATTCACCCTTTACTACATATATACACATTTTCATGCCTGTGCAACCAGTGTAGAGATCCAGATCAGATGGCAGATCTGATCTGGATCGGCACTGGTCACATTGTGGTCAGAAATAACCTATTGAATAAAAAAGCTAACAGTTTAGATCCTAATCAGGCACTATGGTTGATCTAGATCTACACTGATCACCCATGCCATAAAGACATATACATGGAGGAAAAGGTTAAATGGAAAAAATTGAGCCTATAGGAATGGAATATGGCATGAAGCTTACATCAGAAAAACCTCCTTTGTGTGATATTTTTAAAAAAAACCTTGAACATGAATTATGACAACAGTGTCTGTTAACCTGCAACAGCAATTTACATACATCTCTATAAGCAACAACAAGTGCAATGAAATTGACTTGGGTTATTTGTTATGATTTAAAATACAACATTTATTTTCAGCCATGTGTATCATCAGTCAAGTGAAAGCTGTGGACTTGAAAGGTCTGCAGATTTGGTAGAAAACTAGGGAGCAGAATATGAATGTTAATGTAGAAAATGGAGACAAGGTTTGCATTTTTTATTTTCATGTATAAGAGCTGCATGAATGTATGATAGACACCAAATATATCTGTATATGTTTGCATTTGTATTTATATATCTTGTAACAAGAAAACAAAATTGTGTTGGTATGTATGTGAAGACTTGTGAGACCTCAGTTTACAAGAAAATTAATCATCCTATGTAAAAGTTACTGTGTTGTTTTTGACCCTTTCTTCCATGAACACATGACATGAGTGACCAGTGTATATCCAGATCAGCAGGCATATCTGTGCAGTCTTAACAGGATCTACATGGTTCATAATAAGATTCGTGAGGCTATTTCTTACAAATATGCAAACAGTGTAGATTCTAATCAGATCCAGATCAGACACCAAAGTTGTTCTTGCTGATCTATTGTTTTCCAGGTGTCCACCAGGTGCTGAATGTCAAGCATCATTTCTGTGTCGCCCTTTCGAAGAAAAGGTGATACATAGGGATCACTTTGTCTGTCCGTCCATCTGTCCGTCCGTCCTGAAAACTTAATGTTCATTATAACTTTGCCATTTCTTAATATTTCTTCATGAAATTTTCAAATTATATTGATTGTGACAACATGCTTGAGCTGATGTAAATTTTCAGGTCAAGGCCACATTTGTTAATCCTTTTCTTAATATTTCTACATCAAACTTTCAAATTATATTGCTCATGACAACACACTCATCATGACTCATAGTTCTTCATGTCAAAGTGGGGGTTATTCCCCTTCTTTTTCTTGCATTTTTAACCTTAATTACATAGCTCCCAGGGCGACACAAGTGAACAACCATCTAGTCTAACCTTTTTGTTGATTCAGGCAGTTAATAACCAAAATTACCCTTAATTTAAGGGAAACAAAGACACTTCTTAAATATCATTGAAGTCAGAATGAGGTTTTTTAATTTTTTTTTTAATTTTCAAAAGTCAAAAGGTCTTTCTGGGTCAAATGGAACCTCTGGTTGTCCATATGATAAAAGGCGTCTCCAAGGAGTGAAGGTTCATCATAAGAAATGAGAAATATTTTTCTATTAGAAAAAAGTGAAATATGCATATCGAGAATTGCATCATTCAGAAGACACAGCCTCCCCACACAGCCAAAGAGAGAGCATGGTTAATAAAATGGCCAGTTTCAAAACAGACACCATAAAGGATGAACGAAAATGAGAACCCAAGAGTCGGGATTAAAGTAGTATTGCCAGGGCAAGAATAGCAATATTATTGGACAAAACTAATTTATCAGTTTTTAATGTTGACAAATAAATTCAAAAAAAGCATAGACCATAAATTATGCTTGAACTTCAATATAAATAGGTTATTTGTTGAAATTAATATTTCAGGATAACAGCTTCACATGGAATGCTGTGAGGAGACCAGTTTGACAATTCTGTCTATGACTGTCTGAGGGAGCATACCGCCTTTATATTTCCACTAATTCCTGCAATGGAGCATGCTGCTTTTGTAATGGACAAGAATAAAAAAATCACAAATGTCACTACACATCGATTGACAAAAAAGCATCGGTGTAATTGTGTGTTTGAACATTATTTGCTGAATAATAGAAACATTGAAAAAACAACAATATAGTGTCACTTGTAGTATTATTTTAAATCATGTTACCCAATTGTGTTTGTTGATTTCAAGTTTTAATATTCAAAGATTATGACAAGCTTAGCTACTTTTTCTGTCATGGTGTCACCGTATCTCAACTCAGAATTTTAGGTGCTGTGATACTGATGTGTACTAATGATACTGTGCTTGCAAACAACTGGTCACAGGATTCTTCCAAGCTTTACAAAAGTATTTACGCCATTAAGGTAATATTCCAATTGTCATTGCACTCTCATTTATAAAATGAAAAATTAAAAAGTCTGTCTAAATGCAAAATGAAAGGACAAAAGGAGTAATACCTTTAAATAAAGTGTAGTGTCTGAGAACTGTGACCAGCTTTGTTTCACTGTTGACCATATCATGACCTTTGAAGTTTGATATCATCCACTTAATTTTGATTGGTCAATTCTGAGACAGGCAGTGCCTTATTTCATATTATCGTCCACAAGTCCAATCGTATTCTAATTATGACTTTAGACATATTGTCCTATCCCCAGGTTCACTTTCCATGTCACCGCGTCTGCAAACTTGATAACAGTATTTGTCTTCACTTGTTAATTGGACCTTAAATGTTTTTGGGGTCGAAGATCTATGTCTCAGAGGACATAAAGTAAATTGGTCCCCGTTCTTGATACGAAAGTTTGTTTCTGGTCCAACTTAATCAAACCCGCACTCTTTGTCAAAAATACATCGCTTATCAATTATGTTTTGATGGCCGACCCATCAGTACCTCCAGTCCTTTGATTCTAATTCGTTGTGGTGAAATGTATCTGGTGTCTTATCGAAGCAAAATATGATATGTTAAGCAAATTTTAACTACAATTAAGAGACTTTTCCATATACTACTGAATTGAATTGTTATGTCTAAATTATTTGATTTGATAGAAACCCATAATCGCAATATATGTCTGAAGTTAATATAAAGAACAATGTTGTGCCTTACAGTGTAATATTTTCAACAAGATTAACCTATAAACAAGACGTGTACTCTTCTTGATACATATATACTGGTAATTAATCAATCAGTGGAGTTTATTTACCTTAAAACCTAGAGAGTATATTTAGTGCAGACCTTCCAGACAATATTGATCACACAATAAGCGATGATAGTGAATAAAGCGTATATTTGGAAGGTTCCATCGTGTGACTTTGGCACCCCAGCTATTTATTATAGAGAAAACCTGATGTTCTCTTTCGTTATGTCTTCTGTAATGTGATTTTTGAAACGTAAATTTTATTATTTTTCATGAAAAGAAAAACTCAGTGTAAATTGTTTCTATAATTACCCAATTACTTGATAAGGAAAAGAATCTAATGATAGTGGAATGCAAATGAATTGCAAACGGAAATCTTTACTGTATAAAGGACTATGTGGGGATTTTAAACACAAGTGGATGCACATACGTTGTTGTTGACCATGGCAATCTTCGTAACCTCATAGCGCGCGTTCTTGAAAATTATCCTGGAAACTTCGTAAACAGCTTACATATAAATATCTCTAGTCTCTGAGTTTCTTCTTTCATTGCTTGTTATTACGGGGAAAAAGCAATAAAGACAGTGTTTTAAATATACATATATCTTAATATACTGTGGTGTAAATGTTCTTAAATATTTAACAACCAAACTGTGCTACTTTGATATTCAGTTGTTGTCAGTCAGTTTAAGCAAGAAGCTGTAGACAGATGATTTTGATATTTTGAAGAAAACTTAAAGCTCTGTTGTGTTTAACCGGTGAAAACTATAAATGAAAGGTAAATCGATAATGGTACGGAACTAAAAATAACTGGAGTAAAAGACGTGTAGCATAGAACTATAGTTACTGAAATGTCGAGAAAAGTGAAGAGCATTTTAAGCTGTTTTATAACTAGATCAAGCAATTAAATATAGACAAGCAGACGACAATGGAGGACGCATGGGAAACGAAACATGTACATGATGAGCACGGGAATCTGATAGCTGTGCACCACGTGATTCCTAAAGGTAAATCACTTACCAGACACCATAGAGTTGTCTCGAAGCCAGAAGCGCGGGGAATTTTAGAATCTAGAAGGCCTGGTGTTTTCTTTTGTTTGTATTGACTTCTGTCATCGAAAAAAGTTTCATACGTATCTTATGATAACTACGTTAGTAAAATGAACTCAAGTACATTTTGCTTAACAAAGGAGAATTGTTTTGGTTCTTGATGCACAAACAAGCCAAAATCATTGTGTTGGTTAAACGTACTAATAAATACAATGCACATCGAATCAACAGAAGGAGGTCAATTGATAGATTTTGTGATCGAGTTTTTGTTTATCGTTTTTACGCTCTTATCCTTAAGTCTATACAAAACTATAATAATAGTCTGTGTCTGTGTCTTTCTGCATGGCTAGGCGCTGTCGCCGTACGGGTTCGCTCCCCTGTAGCGGCAATATCATTTATAAAGTCTGACCGTGATTGTAACGCGTTTACTGAATCGTTCTAAAAGATATGAGAAAAATCAAATCACAAAGGTACATCAATATTGTCGACAATGACTTATCACATGCAACCTTTTAAAAACTATTTAGCTTTCACATAATGCTTTAGTTTAGTTTCAAGTTACAAAATGTTGTGAACCTCGGAAAACTGACCTGGCTCCAAGGTCATAATACTGAGAACGGAGACCAGTCGCAAATCTCAAACATCTGATGCTTGAAATTTGATACTGGTCTCCGTTCTCGGTTTTATTATCTTGGGCACTGAATACTGGATTTTAAGAAATCGATCGTGGTGTCTCCCTTCTATTCAAACAGTACCTCAGATTACAAGTGAAAAATGAAATCGCAGTAAGGGCATCATCATGCGAACTGATTTCTCAATGATAAAGATCAGCCGATCTCACAACTCTGAAACTTACGTTCTGTAGAACCTATGAAACTCAGAAAAAAGTATTACATGTACATCTTTTAGCACGTACTTCAAAATGATGCATTATCTGATAGTTTCCTGTGGAGAAAAGTGGAGAAAATCGTACTAGATAAATCTGAAAATCAAAGATTACAATTGTGCACCGTAAGTACCGTGAGGAAAATGTAGATAAGTACCAGAAGTAGGAAAACGCGATGTAGTATAAAAAATCTTATTTACATAATATTTTTTGTGAGATCTAGCCTTCTTTCAGAAACATCGATTTTCTGTAAAATAGTTAATAAAGCGAAACCCTTATGCCCGAGAATGACAAGTTTGTATCAACAACCTCCTACGCCTTTCTTTTCAAAAATTTCATTTTATTTGATTAATTCCGTCTGTTCTTTTTATTATTAATTTCTTGTCGTTATTACAGCTAGTGTTAATTCTTTCGTTTCGAATTAGCGCAAGTGGACTGTCAGTAATTGTAGTAAAATTTGAACACTTTGTGTGTTACTTTGAAAGAAAATTAATCTATTATCTTGATTTTGACAAATTGGAATTTAATGGTTTTCGTACGTTTTTTCTTCTAAAACTGCGAAACTAGCTGATTAAGGTTATGTTAACAATATTAATGCAACAATAATTATTTATTGTTTTATTCTGGCGGCCATTTGATTATAGAACGATTTATTACATGTATTTCACCACATTTAGCACAAAATACTTGACGGCTATGACACGTTTTTAGGAACATGAATTTTAAGCTGATATTATCTAAATTGTTTTAAAATGATTTGCTGACAACATGGTACACATTTTCAGCGAACGTTTTACTTATTTATAGCAATCTGTCTGAATTGAATCTTTAAAGAGTTCCAGGGGAGGCATAATGCATCATAGCCAGCTTTTCTGATCAGGTCTATTGTAGATCGGAAAATTAGATTCGTGCCTGCTGATACAATATATCTCATAAAAGTTTCATAATAATCACTTCCACTTATGAAAAGTAAACTCATGGGAATCTCCACTGACAAGACAAGTATGTGATTTATTAACATGGGATATGAAATCGAGAGGGCATATCTACTGAGGATCATGAAGTATAGAAAATGCATAATATGCGTATTAATAAAATAATTATCATTGTTATCAAAAGTTCAACCTCAAATCTTTTTATCACTTGTGGTGAAATATTGATCAGTGGTTATATCGAGGTGCTTTGAGCTACATGTTTTAGGCAGTTTACATGTAATATGTACAGTTATCTGCTTTAGAAACGTTTTCAGCCAAGACCTTAACTATGGTTCAACAGGTCATATTTACTATCAGAGAATTTACACTGGGTCCTTTGATAGAAGAATAGAAAATGCTATTGTCTCTACCTGGGAGTGAACCCACACCGTCACGGCGACAGCGCCTAGCCCTGCAATTCCGACGACGCAACCATGTTTTTCATGTTTTTAGTGTGTAAAATTTGATTAACTTTAAAGATAAAGTATTGAGACATTTACCTTTATTAATATAAAGTTCAAATTACACTTCCTGCAATCTATTCTACCCTATGAAAGACTTGAAAAATCAAACAATATGAGGAGAATTCAATATAAAAAGTAAAATATATGCATATCAGGAGAATTCAAGATAAAAAAGTAAAATATATGCATATCAGGAATCGCCACACTGAATAAACACAGCCCCCAACGCAGCGAAAAAGAAGAGAGGAAAAGAGAGCATGTTGTAGTTGGTCAATTCAATTAAGACGCCACAAACAATTAACGAAAAAGAGAACCCTTGGGCATACCGCCTTGGAACGGTCAGTGGCAAAACAAATTGCCACTGTGGGTTTAAAGCAGGTTCTAGGGAGCACCAACCTCACACTTGCCCAACAGGTTCTCATATCAACAAACAAGTACAAGTTTTCTTGGTGAAATAACTCCAACTCCGTTTTGAGATATCAGAAACAGTTGTTTATTAAGGTTGAAGTATCTCATAGCCACTGTCATGAAACTGGTTTTAGTTTCATATCTAGTAAATCTCCTATTATTCTCAACAAATATGACTGAATCTATGCACGCAGTTCGAATCTTTTCTATCAAAAGGGTTTGTAAAAAAAACTTACTACCGTATTGTTTTTTTTTCTGGCGAATGTTCATGGGAATTTTCTACTCGTAACTACTACAGTTTTATAAAATGTAACAATTTTATACCATTTTATGCATAGATGAATGCTTTTTATGATCTTATTTCGACTTTCTAATAATATAAAAGAAAAAACAACATTAAATCTTTATAATATGAATAATATTAAACTACATATCAAGCTTCAAAAGTATAGAGTTCTATAATTAAAATGACAAATATGATTGCAGTAATTCGGGTATAAATTTTATTTAAAAAGTTAAATGTTAAGTTCACGAATGTATACAATGTCATGTAACTGTGTGCAAAATGAAAGCCAGAAGGCATAGAGGCATCTTGAAATTTAGGTTAGTTGTAGTCAAGAGATAACATCTGTAATATTTAATAGATATTTCTTGTTCTTTTAACATATCACGACATGATAAAAGATGGTAATAAGCAGTAACTTGCTCCACGGGATTTGTGTGTTCAATGTAAGCTTGTTCTTCATGCTTCCGATATATCCTCCCAGTCATTATTCATATTTTTCTATCATACATGAGTTGATAAGGACGGCTGTAGCTAGAACTGTGTTCGGAATGTTATCAGCCGGATGGGAAATCATTCATTTAATACCCACGGGACACGTGCCTTTTGAGTTGAGGAGAAATTAATATCGACCATACTATAGTGCAGAGATTAGTCTATATAATTTATTATAAAAAGCAGCCCATCAAAACCACATTGGATGAGCGAAAACAATTTTGACAAATAAGTCTGATTTATCCATTTCTGCATATCTGCAAATGATTATTATTTTGCACCCGCATTGCCTTGGGGGCCATCAACACATCCAACAAGCAGGGCAGAGGAACACAGTAAAGATCTCGTATGTCTTTTGAATTATGATTTGACAACAGTACAGTCTCGTTAATATGTCGTATTAAGATTTGACATCATTTCCACTTAAATCTTCCTCACAAGGTTCTTTTCATTGTTTACTTGGGCGTAGAATCAGTGTCTACTTATCCCCAATCATCGTTTTTTTTCGGCGCCTTCCATGAAGCATTTTATTGAAGCACTTAACAAACAGCTGTCTGTAAGTGCCAAACGACAAAATCTTACATTTTCGACAATGAACTTCTTGACATTGTGGTCTTTGAAACCACAAAGTTGAACAACGTATAATACGTAATGTGTAAAGTGAAAATGTTCACATGTGCTTTGAGGAAAATTGAAACGAGGAACAAACAAATAAGTTCCTTGAATGCTGTTTCATGTTAATGCTGGGTATTTGGATCTAGCTGGAACTTGCGTAGCGCAAAAATCAGTGTTTAACCTTTTACTCCATATACGATATGTTTTTATCGCGTATGCGATGAGTGTAGATCCAGATCAGCCGGCACATCCATGCCATATCTGGATTTACACTGATCGCTTCTTGGTAAAAAAAACCCTAATCAATCAAAAGCGAACAGTGTACGTAGATCCTGATCAGACGGCACGGATATACCGGCTGATATACCTGTACTGTTCGCCTATACCTTACAAGTCATCTATGGACTAAAGTGTTAAGTCACAGAGAAAGTCAAAACAGAGTTTAAAATTTCATTAGTGATCTTTTCTAAAATAAACATCTTTCTTAAGTAAATGCTTAAGAGCGATTGTTCCAACGTTAAGAGAAATATCTTCTCATATTAGTCGAAAACTCAATCGTTAGAAATCTAGCATGGCAGAGACTAGTGGTATTTGTGGGAAAAACATGCATCACGCACCAGGCATTGCAAATCTGTTCATCTGCCATTTGAGAAATTCTAAACATTAATATTGTTTTTCCAAATAATTGTGTCTTCTTATCTAGAATTAACATGCGTTTTCTCAGCATGAAAGTTATGGGATCCAAGAGAGTATTATTTATGTTTGAAAAAGATTGTAATAAGCGCCACGAATGCTTGTAAGTTCTGTATACGGCGGATAAGACACTATAATGCGATGAGAATACGTATTGTTTTATGATGTTGTGATGGAGTGATAAAGTTAGCAGAATAGCAGAACAGCATAATGCTCTTTTTTCATTCTGCCAGCAGACTGGGGAAACTAGCAGGACAAAAATACTTCCAACAGACTTGGCAAACAAGCAGAATGGACATATTTTCATTCTGCAGGTCTTCCCAGTCTGCTGGTAAAATGAAACTATGTTCTTTCATATTTCCATTCTAATGGTTCGCCCAGTCTGCTGACAGAATAAAAATGACATCATTCTGCTGGTCTGCCACTCTGCTAACTTTTTCGTGTTCCTTAACTTTAACGTTAGAAACCGAATGAATGTCATTATAATGCTAAAATTTAACGCATTTTCAATGAGATAACACGCGGAATTATTTAATTATTGATTTTTATACAGTTTATGAATATAATGTTTATACTGTGTAAACACACACAAATACACAAACACAAACCGCAGACCTTGATTTTTAGAATAGAATACCTGGCTTGTGTGTTGGCACCGGGCGATTTGTGCTACTTACTGAATTGTTGTATATAATAATATGTTTTCTCTTTTAATCCCATTTGATTAATGTCTTTCGTCTTGCAGAACAAATTCTCTTAATACAGTTCATAGCATATGCGGAATTATTTAGTTAATCATTATAAAGCTGTAGTGAGTGTTTACATGTTATAATAACTTACTCTGGTCTACGTATATCGTTTAATTAATGTATATACTGTAGGATATTAGCGTTAATCTTTCGGATGGAATTTCATTTAGAGGCGGCAGGTTGCGTGTATCAAACATTTTGACGTGTCTTAACTCCGAAAATTCAGCGATAAGATATGAAACAGCACACGGAGATCCTAATGTGTATTTTATCAAACTTACTTCCGGAACTCCCTACGAGCATACATGTACAACAATAATAAGTTTTATCTTATCTGAAAAATCTATATTTTTTAAATACCAACGGATACAAGACGATGGGGTTGATATATAAACAGGTCGTGTAATTTTTCCAGTCAAGTCATTTATGTTATTTAAAATCAGAGTAGTAGAATCCACGGTTATCAACCTAAAAACCTGAGCTATGGGATTTGTAGTCTGGGATCAGTTTCGACTAATTACCGTCGCTTATTAAGATGGGTCACTATCCAGACTGCTTACGTATCCTATCATAATTTTAGTCTTGGAGCTTATTAGTGTACGCTCAAATTGGAACTCCTTACGATTATGGTAAGAACGCAAAGAGGCACTAATTCTTTCATGCTTCTGAGCATTTTTCAATGTGTTACATTTTGTCTTTATAAGGTTCAAATATGTTCAGAATAATTTGTATAACCTTGGAATAGTTAGAGGCAAAAAAAATTGCCACTCAGGGTTTATACCAGTATTAATAAGATGTAAAGCCTAAGACAGTTGTATAGTTTTAGTTTAACGTCAATCACTGTTGTGCACCTTTGTTTCGATGCAAACTGAATAACAGTTGTTCAGTGTTGTTTATTTTAAAGTGAGTAACAATTGCCTGATTGGTTAGATGAAAAGTTTATTTAGGGCACATTATGCATTATGGATCCGAAGTGTAGAATCATCCGATTTCTCTTATTTCTTTCTAATTACTTATGACCGAATCAAATCATAACTTTATCAATCTATCAGTCTGACTCCTGGAGCAATTAAGCCCTGATATAATTAATGGAACTATTCACACAGCTCATTTCTGCAGATGCAATTGCAGCTTAAATGCAATATCCATTATCTTTCGTGGTGATCAAAATCAGCTTAAATCGATTTCCTGAGATGGATTCAAATTAATTGACTATATACGGCCTACAGCATCATTATTACGGTATAGCTTGATCTAATTGCATGTGTTCCGCGCTTGAAAGAGTTAATACAGATGATCAAAAGGTGTTCTCAAGGCAACTTAATGAGGTTTTGTAATGCATTCACCGATTGAACAGGTATGTATTGGAATCCAGCGAAGGAGATGTATATACTAGCATATATGTCTCAACTTCTTCAACAGTTCGCCTTCATGGGTATAGTTTGTGCACCTGGATTGAAATTAATGCGCGAAATGGAACTACTTTCAATATTAGACCACTGCTCATAACAAACTAATTATTTGGCAATATTAAAATAGTAGGCGATGTTTGGAAGCGGTACAAAAAAAACAATTCTCTGTCATGAATACAAATATCCAGGGCTGCCAGTTAACATGTATGCCGTTCAGTCAACTCATACAAATGTCAAAATGGCTTCGATATGTCATCGAAATGTCAAATTCCATACATCAACTTTGATACAATAGTCGGTTGTTACACTCAAATGCACCTTTGTTGATATTTGTTTCTTTTTGTCTTATTGCAAAAAAAATTGACAGAATCTTCACTTATCTCAAGAAAAACTTAACAGGAAACTATTCTTTGTAGTTGTGATTTTCTCATGCACGCATTTCATGAAATAAAATGGCGCAGTATCTATCATTATTTATTTCGATTAGCTTCTTTATTTTTATCAAAGGACATCTAGAAGTTTGCATAATTGTAATAAAAGTAAAATCGATAATTCTATGGGTGAGCGGGAATGAAGACACTAGGTTGGTGTTCGAGTAAATGAGTATACACAATAAAAAGACACATATAAAATATTCATTAGATTGACAGAGTTGAGCACTCATATGGAAAAGTTTTCTGAGTACACTGTGTATTGCTCATCTGGAAAAAGTGACAAGGTTAACTTAATCATTCTATAAATATTGGCAGTGAGTTTGCATATGCGTAAAATAGGAAAATGTCGGAATTTTCAAATCTGATTGGATCTATGTCATTCAATGATGGACATGATATGCATTCACCAACCGGAAAAGAGGAGGTGAAAGAGTTTTTGCCCAAACCTGGATCACGGAGATCTCGTGCTTCTGCTAACTCAAATCGTAGCTCAAGTGGTAATCGAACTTTAAGATCAGAATTCAATGTGTTGTTTTCTAGAACAGATATTAAACTGGTGTTTATGTGTTAGTTTTGTATAGTTGAACAGAACAGAACAGTTCCGACGATTGCTTTGTTAATTCAACTTTATAAACAACGTTAGTTGACACCGCACGTGAAAACTTCGCTTATGGTCACATAGATTGGACTCTTGACATACTTTAAGCCATCGCAACGGTTTATATTTTCCAAGGACGCAATGAGTACTGCTTACGAAGCTTATTGCAAAATTTTAAAATTCTTTAAAGACAAGAGCAATAGCAAACATAAAAAACAATATTTTTCTTTATATTTTCAGCACACAGCGACAACTGTCTTGAACGAACACTACACTGCTTGAGTCACGTGCCATGCGCGTCATTAGTCGCGTGGATAGCGTTGTTTGTTGGTCTTGGTGGCGTCACAGGGAGCCTTCTGGTTGGTGCAGACAGGACACGTGACTTACTGGAAGATGATCGCATGTAAGCTTGGCAAACAGTGCATTTCTATATAACCCAGTCAATATTTGTCGGATCTAACCTAAGAAATATTGTAAAATTTACAAGAAAATGAGTGCTTAAACTTTTGTTAGCATTTTTTCTAAGTATTTATCAAGACGCCCAGTCTGTAAGCTTAATCGGATTTTTTTCGGGCTGCAACTAAATATCAGCGACACTGTATCATTGCAATTTTCTCTATCATTTACCAGACCGGAAGTTGTCAGCTGGTATTGGTATCTACTTATTTTCGTATTTTTTCTTACAAGGGAAATGCCATTTTACGTCGAAACTCCTTTGTGTATGTGTAGTGACGTTTAAATAACTTCTTGTTTCTTAAGAAGTTGTTTAAATGTGAAAAGGCGGAGAAAAAGAACCAAACAACAACAGCAAATAAACAAACATGTCAAAACATTCCGAAGATACAAATTCTCATTTAAAATTATGACATCAACAATATTATTGTAAATTTTCAGATTGTGGTTTATTGAGTACTCTCTGATTGGTGTTGTGGCCGGGATGTTTGTAATAGGCACGTGCTTGTTGGTGCTCGGACATTTCTCGAGCGAACCAACCAGCCGGCATGCTTTCAATTCGTCAGGCAAGAACACCTGCGGAAGAGGACTTAATATTTTCGTAAGTCAGAACTTTTATGTATAGCAATTCGATTTTTTTTCAATTTTGTTGATAGAATTTGACAAAGAATTCCAATTATTCAAAGAAATGAAACAGTAATAGAGCGTAGCAAAATCCAATGGCATGGACATCATGCCCGTATTTATCCGACGACGCTGTAGTACGTTAGTCTTGGTATATGACAATCCTTGAAAACTTTGCCCTTGAGTATTCACCGACTCTGCAGATGGTTATCCGATGATGCTGTAGTACGTTACCTGTGGGTATCAGACGATTCTGTAGAACGTTACCTGTGGGTATCATATAACGCTTAAGTACGTTACTTGTGGGTATCTGACGACGCTGTAGTGCGTTACCTGTAGTTATCCGACGATACTGTAGTGCGTTACCGGTGTTTATCCGACGACGCTGTTGAA